>APFE030712989.1:3839-66367 GCA_000404065.3 Pinus taeda
CTCCTATATATAGAAAGGAGGTCTTTTCATTTGTATCATCGAAGAATTGTTCATTTATGTAATGTAAAGGAGCTTGCCCCCTCGAAGAGGCTGAATTCTAAGGCGTGGATCTCTCTTTTCTATCTTTTTGTGAGCTGGTTTCATAACATACACTCTAAAATGATGTGCACCTATTTTCTGTATCCATTGGGTCTGTACAGAGGTACATGACTTCCCAACTTTTAAACATATGGGCTCTATCATTGATTTTGTCAATGAATTTGATTTGGATATTGCAAAGGCACATAAGATACCCTTGTTGGATGTCACCCTTCAAGCGACACCAACGAGGTGGTGGGGAGATCATAACGACTATTGTAGCTATTTTATTTTTGAGTTCTTTAAATATTTAAAAAAAAAATTGCAAAATAAAAGAAGGACATATACATATTTTAAAAAAATGATGAAAAATCATAAGAGAAAAAGAAAAGAGGAGAAAAGGTAGGAGTGTGGGATTTTTGAATTTGTATATTGCAAAGTCTTTATATTTTTCTTGTAAGCCTAGTGTTACAAACTCAATGACTTTGTCAATATTTATGTGTATTCAAAGATGTGGGAGATCCTTTGCATTCATAAAATTGTCGATACATTAAAAATTATGCAACTTTAAATGTGCATCACCACGAATATAATTAGGATGCGGCAACACAAAGTCTGACCCCACAAAAAAATGAACGAATGTTATGTCAAAAGGTCCCCCAAGGGGCGGTTTCAATAATCAACCATCTATGAGATCGAAAGTTGTGCTCTAACTCGAAACCATGCCAAAAAAAAAAAATCTTACCTCCCAAGGTTCCCCCAAGGATGGTAAGTAGATTCTATCAGTCATACCAAGCCACACCAAGTGACTATGAGCACCTTCCTAGGTCAGAAAGCGAGTGGGAGAAAGGTGAGAACCTTCCCACGGTAGCAAGCGAGTGAGCATGAGCACCTTCCAATAGCAGCAAGCGAGCATGAGCAAGGTGCCCTCAAGGATGGTAAGTAGATTCTATCATTCCCATGTCAACTTACTTCCCTCCACCTCATCCCTTCATACTCTCACATCATTCCTCCACGTCTTTCTTCTATACCATTTTGTTTGTATTTCCATAACTCCTATTTTTCCTACTTTATCATCTAAACACCCCATTTTTCTCTCATTTCTTTCGTTTTGTTCATTGTTTTCTCTCTGACCCCAAGTTTCAATTACAAAAATTCTACTACCAGCTACTCATGAGGATCTGAGGTACTAAAATCACCTGATCACGTTTCTTTTCTTCAAACACAAGATTTAAAAGTGGCCAAAAATGTTTCTTTAGCTAGTTTTTCCACTCATATAATGTTAATGGACATGGAAAATTTTGACCCCACTTGTCACTTGAATTTAATGAAGGTTCGTCAGAATGTGTTGGTTAGTCAAGTTTAGTGTGAAATCTCCCTATGGGTATTTAAGTATAAACTTTGTGTTGTGATTATTCCTCATACATACTCTTTCCCTAAGTTTATCAACTGGCTTACCTCATCTTTGTATCCTTGGAAGTTTTATGTTATGAATTCAATGGGAGAAAACATTTTGAAAATTTCCTCCTTACCAATATGTCAAGTTTTATATTTTTCAAAGTTATACAATTATACAAAATTCACTAATGAATCCCTCTTGTCTATATATCAAATCCTTTCAACAAAGGATAAAAACAAACTGTTTATTCTCATTTTACACCAGAATGTTGTGCTTCCACCAGAGTCTATAGAGTTCCCTATAGCCCATTTTTCTGATTATTGCAAGTCAATTATGTATGCAATTATGGGTGTTTTTGGGAGATATGATTCCTCAGTTATTAATTTTCAACCTTGGGTTTTTTCCATCTGATGATGAACCCTAATGTTGTGTTCGATATTCCCTCTTATTGGGAACATTCCATTAACTTACATCCATGAGATCATCTCAAGGGTTGAGTCTGGAGCAACGTTAGGATTTGTTGCTAGGGTAACATCTCATATGAGATCTAGGAGACGATACGTTTCACAGCTAGAACCTCCCCCATTAATAGAAGTGAAATTCGGGGAAGAAGAAGTAGCAAGTAGAGGATCTGAGGAAATGCATATTTCAAGTTCAAAGGAAGAAGATTTGATGGAATTATTGGAACCATTTGATCAAGGGAGTGTTGTTAAACAACTTCAATCACCTGTTATAGAACAACTAGAGCTAGAACTAGTTGAGATTACAAGTTGGTATTAGCAGATATTCATGGCTCCTCTAATGTCTTCAATCGGATTTCCAATTGGAGATATCAGAGGTGATGTGCCTATGAAGCCTATTCCTTTGAAAAAACTACCTAATTTCCCTAGTCTTACTTCCAAGGATCTGGACACATTCCTTTTTGAACTCAACGTTGTTTGTTGGGGGTATGATTATATTTCTGATGCTTAGAAATTGAAGATATTCTCCGCTACTTTGAAGGACACAACTTTGAGATGGTTTATGGGTTTAGGGGTGAAATCTATTGCTACATGGGATGATATGAGGACGATTTTCCTCGAGAAATATCAAGACTACTGCAAATCCATTAATGGGAAGAAATATTTGAGATTATACAAAAAGAGTATGAGAATATGGAAGATTTTGTGGAACGTTTTCAATATAGTTTGCAGAGATCATGCCACAATGATCTAGATAATAATATCTTGAAGATCATATTTCTCAAAGAATTGAGTGAGGAATCTCTAGAGCTATTGAACGTAGTAGGGAGAGGAGATATATCAAAGGAAGAATTTGATACCATATGTGAATTATGCATCAAGTGTTCATGAGGGTTTGTCAAGCAGAGGCAGGGAATCCAAACTCTCAAAACATCTAGCGGTGGAGTTACAAAGGCTAAAATTGGGAATCTATTGGACAACTTGAGAAATGATATCCTGAGCACATTATCATCATGGCTAGACATGTTGAAGGCGAGATAGAAGTAGATGGAAGCATAGAAGGCTATGTCTATTTTATTCCCTCAATGCAAGAAGAAGCATCCATTGAAGGAATGTACATATAATTCCATGGAGACTTGTGCGATATGTGAACAGAGTCATTCCACTAGTACTTTCCCATCTCTTCCTGGATTGAAGGAATTCTTTCAGGGAACAAATGAAGAAGAAGATTAGCTTTAGTTTATGGGACTAAGCAAATGATGGAAACCAGGGCCATCAAACATGAATCAAAATATGCCTCAAGACCCGTCTCAGTATTTTAATAATATGAATATTGGTTAACAATATGTACCTTTTTCACCCTCTTGGTCGCAGTCTTACCAATATCCAATGCCCTAGCAACCCTAGTACCCTCAATTTGGTCCAAATTCTTCATGGTCTAATAATTGGTGTGGACCTCTTCCTCCATGATAATTCTCCCAACATATGCCACAAAAGAAACTACAGTTACCTACTAATGTGCCCACTAGTAATCCACCTCTTCATCCTCAACTACCAATCCAATCCAATAAAAATACAAATAATAAAGGGGCTCAATAGGTTGAGACACTCAACCTCCCTGCATATAGTATTTCCACTATGAAATGTAGAAAATTAAATCTTCAATCAAGTTAGGTGGTCAATACTCAGACTTCACCTGTAATTGTTGAACATACCGATGATGAAGTATCTGAACCGGAACATACAACAATAGCGGATGATCCAGCACGGATTCTTATAAAGAAACAAACCCCTTCACAAACTGTTGTTACTAGAGGATGTTAGTTTGATCCAGCTTATCCATAAAATATTATCTTTGAGCAAAAATAGTCCTCATCCTAAATTTGACTTTTTAGGGGAATTGCAGAATTTATTCGGTAAAAATCCATTACTTCACACTATGAAGGGCATACAAATTTATGCTAAGACAACTAAAGAATATTGTTCTAAGAAACCTAGTAGAAAACTAAGGGCCTCACTTACTATTCATGTCATGGGTAAATTATCATATATAATGTTGGGGAAATCTATACCTGTCAAATACGCAGATTCTGGGAATATGATTCTAATAATGAAGATTAATGGGGTGGATACCCCAAATGTACTAGTAGATTTCGGGGTCATTATTAATGTTATAACCTCTACAACTGTGATTACCTTGGGTCTACGGAACCTTAAACCAACTCCCACCATCCTAGAATTGACAGGTCGGTCTACTATAAGACCAATAAGGAAGCTGGAAAATATCACTATTTTGGTAGACTCATGGTAGTACCCCATTGAAATTTTGGTTTTACATACCCAATCCCCAAATGATGGGCATCCTTTGATTTTAGGAAGACCTTGGCTTGCAACCGCAGATGCTTACATTTATTGTCAGTCTCAAAACATGGTAATATCCAATGGGGAAGTTACAAAGAACGTTATCCTTTACCCCCCTGCAGAACTGAGTTCATCAAATAAACCTGGATTTACCTTGATACAAAATTCTCTACCTACCAAAGAGCTTGAATTTGAGAATTAAAAATTTAGACCCATCTACCATTAGTGAGGCTCTCTGTTTTAAAGATGAAATGAAGGACGATGCCATTAGCACCTTTCTCAGCAATCTAGACTCCATTTCTGATTCAACCCATCAGCTATTAGAAATAGTCATGAGTTGCAATGTTCAGGAACATATTGAACCAGAAGTAGAAGTAGAAAACATTCCTCAAATTGTACCTTGTAATATTATTCCTATAGAAATCAAACCAAGGAAAACATTGAATGTAATCTTGGCCTTTCACACTCCCAATCCGAACACCTACTAAAAGTCCTTCCAGAGCATAAAGAAGCCTTTCCTTGGGATTATACAGATATGAAAGGCACCCCTCCCGATTTATGTACTCGTCATATATACATTAAAGAGAAATGTAGACCTATTAGGCAGCCATAAAGAAGAATGAATCATGCCTTAAAAAGCATTGTCAAGGATGAATTACAAAAGCTATTAGATGTGGGTTTTATTTATCTGATATCAAACAGCCAATGGGTTTCCCCACTGGTCATTGTTCCTAAGAAGAATGGAAAGTGGCAGATTTGTGTTGATTGCAGGGAACTAAACAAAGAAATTCAAAAATACCATTTTCCCTTACCCTTTATTTACCAAGTCCTTGAAACATTAGCCAGGAACAAGTTTTTCTCCTTTCTAGATGGCTTTAGCGGATATAATATGATACAAATATATCTTGAGGATCAGGACAAAACTATCTTCAAATGCCCTTCAGGAACCTTTTCTTATTGAGTCCTGCCATTTGGCCTTTGTAATGAACCTGCTACCTTTCAAAGGGAAATATCAGGAATTTTCTCTGATCTAGTTATGATAGTGTTGAGATTTGCATGGATGAATTTACCCCATATGGGGATTCCTTTATAGAAGCTTTGAAAAACTTAGAGAAAGTAATTGAAAGATGTAAGAAAACACATGTTTCTCTTCGTACAGTTAAATTTCATATAATGATGAAAGAAGGGATAGTGTTAGGACACTTTCTTTCAACTACAAGAATTCGTGTTGATCCTGTGAAGGTAGAGGTAGTATTGAAATTTCATATGCCTAAGACATTGAAAAACATACGTAGATTTATTGGTTATGCTGGCTATTATAGGTGTTTCATAGAATTCTCTTCTAAAATAGCATTCCCACTTTTTCAGCTTCTACCTAAGCATGTATAATTTGTGTAGACAGATGAATGTGAACCAACTTTTATAGAAATCAAAGAACTAGTCCGCAAGTCTCCAATATCACACGGTCCTCATTAGAAGCTCCCATTTTGCATCTCTACTGATGCTTCTCAAACAATAGTAGGGGCAATTTTGGGGCAACAGAAGGACAAGAAACCGTACACAATTTACTATGTCAGCAAGAATTTTACCCTTGTTGAATTAAACTATACGGTAACTGAAAAGGAGTTCTTGGCTGTAATTTATGCTATTAATAAATTTTGGCATTATCTCATAGGGTATCCTACTTTTGTGCACACTGATCATACAACTATCAGGTATCTGATGAACAAACCAATAACCCATGGTCGCATTACACGATAGTTACTATTAATTCAATAATTTGATATTACCATTATAGATAAACTAGGTAAAGATAATGTGGTTGCAGATTTCCTGTCTAGGATGGATACTAGTGATGAAGGTACACCTGTATATGACATTTTTCTAGATGAACATATTTTTCAATTTCTACTCACACTCTGTGGTATGTAGATATTTTTAACTATATTGCTACAAGAAAGGTGCCTCAACACTTGCCTTATAGAGAACAACAACAGATTATCCATCATAGTTCTCAGTATTCATGTACATAGGGATATCTCTTTTACACAAATCTAACTAGCAAATCTGGAGCTACATAAGTGGTGATGACATCTATGATGTCTTGAAAGTTTCTCATGATTGCCCCTATGGGGGAAATTTTGTAGATAATTGGGTAGGTCATAAGGTGTTACAAATGGGACACTATTGGCCTTCTATTTTTTGTGATGCAAGGAAATATGTTAGAGGGTGTGATAGTTGCCAGCAGATGGGTCAGCCTTATCACATAGATGAAATGTTGTTACAACCCCAACTAGATCTCAAGCCCTTTGAAAAATGGGTTGTTGATTTTGTTGGGCTATTTAATCCTACTTTATAGCAGAAATTTATATTTTGGTTTGCACAGATTATGTGACAAAGTGGGTAGAGGCCAAGGCTATTATAAAAGTAATAGAATTGGTTGTCTTGGGCTTTTTCGTTGAATAAATTCTTGCACAGTATAGTGCTCCTAGAGAGATAGTTTCATATGGAGGGACACAATTTACATCACATCTGATGGTAGGACTTATGAAAAAGTATGGAATCAAGCATAGGGTAATATCTTCATATCACCATTAGGCGAATGGTCAAGTCGAAAGCACAAACGAGGTACTAGAGAATATTCTTACAAAGATGGTATCAAACCATCACCGAAATTGGGACGAAAATCTTCCTCGGTCACTGTGGGCATATAGAACAACATGGTAGAACACAACAGGGATTTCACCATATGAGCTTGTCTATGGGAAATCCCATTTGTTTCCAGTGGAATTCAAAATTAAGAAGCTTAGGATAGCCCTTGAAGTAGGTTTAGATCTTTCAGAAACTTAGAAACACTGACTAGAAGAGTTGAATGAATTGGATGATATTCATTTGCTAGATATCAAGAATATTGCTGCAATCTAGTAGCAACAAACTAAATGGCACAAAAAATTCATTAAGAAAAAGGTGTTTTAAAGAGGAAATTGGGAATTTCTCTATGATTCTCAGTTCAAATATTTTAAGGGAAAACTCTACTCCAAGTGTATTGGACCATATGAAGTTTACATGATGTTCGATAATGGTACTGTGAGACTTATAACAATTGATGAGGCACATACTCCTTTGATCATGAATGGAAATCGTCTTAGATTATATCACCATCCAGCTTCAAGAGACTCCTTTATTAAATATCTCTTTGATAACTCTAGTTTTGAAGTTATTAGTGAAGGGAATTCCTCCTCTACACCCCTAATCTAAAAAAGAGAAAAAGGAAAAAAAAAGAGAAATAATATATATCTATATATCTAATATAATAAAATTTTCTTACTACTATATCATTCATTTTTCTTGCAGCTATCTCACTGGTGTTATTACTCCTCCGGTGTTGTCACTCTAATCATGGAAATTTTGTCTAAGTATATCACTGTTGTTGTTACTCCTATAGTGCTATGACTCTAATCATGGTGATCTTGTCTAAGTAATTCATTGGTGTTGTTACTCCTCTAGTGTTGTTACTATGTCACGATTTTGTCTAGGCATCCTGTGGTTGTTACTCCTCTATTACTATTACTTTGTTACTCCTATAGTACTATTACTCCATGATTATTTCATCTAAGTATTCTGGTGTTGTTACCCCTCTAGTGTTGTTACTCCTCCATTGTTGTTACTCCTTCAATGTTGTTACTTCGTTGTGATTTCGACTAAGCATTCAAGTGATGTTGTTACTCCTCCATTGTTGTTACTCCATCAAGGTAAGTCGCTAGGTACATTCTGAGTTGACTTTATGGATTTTATTGATGTTTCATGTGACATGACTCGATATGACCACAATCATGCCTTAGTTGGGGGGAGGTACTATAATTAGATTACAATAATTACTTGTTATTATCATTATTGAACCTTGTGTTAAGTGCATACACTCCACGATTTTCCACCATACTTCACACGATTACCCATATGCATTGGGACTTGAAGTTAGTACTATTGTACTAATGAATGATCCTTTCTAACACTACGAAGTAATTACCACAATTACCACTTATTATTAACATTATCTACCATGATTTTTCCATATTTCACTGTTATCCTCCCGGCTTTCACTCTCACTACACCCCATTGCTATCACAACTCTCTCACTACAAATTTACCTGTCGACACTCCTCCTCAACAATTTTTTGTTACTCTGAAGTGTTGTTATAGATATGTTGTAGAATGGGTGGGCAGATTGTGAGGCACGAACCATAAGCATAGAGCAGGTTTGATGTAATGAAGATGTTTGGCAAGTCTTCTTAGATGTAGGATGACATGTGTATTTCGAGAGGCTACAAGGATTTGATGAACCCATCACAGTTGAATTTACATTAAACCTAGAAGGAAATCATTCCAAAGTTCGTGGGCTAGATATTTCTTTAACGGAGCAATATATTTTGATTTCCAGTGGGTCACAACAAGGAGGTCAACAAAGTTCTCTTGGAAGTCTCCTCTGCCAGAGTTTCCAGAAAATTTTTTGCAGGATGGGGAGGCATCAATCTGAAAAAGAAGAGGGTATGATTGTAAATCTCTGCCATACCCATGGGCTGAGGTGGCCTATTTTTTTTTGAGGTTTGTTACCTATGAAGGTCGTTTCTCTACATTATTTAAGTATCATTTCAAACTCCTTGCATGCCTTCAGTTTCAGCATGCGCAGGTTAATTCTTTAGACATGTCATATTTCCTATGGAGAAACCTCCACTTAATGGTGCAATTTTCCCACCAGTCTTGACAACCATTATCTATTCTCACTAATCATGGGTTGGTTAGATTATTGGTGGTACATGCTCAGTCTCAAACCTTTGTGGCTTGGCCATAATTCACTGAACTAGCGGAGGAAGAAGTTGTAGGTATGTTGCCTACAAGGTAGGAGGAATAAGACTTATCAATAGAAGAAGAGGCGACAGACAATGTTGTTCCAGCGTCATATATTGGCCCAACAAAAATAGGCACAATGGAGATAGAAGAGATTCCAGTCAATGCTACTCCACAAGAACCAATGTCAACTGCCAATTTAAGAGGAGAAGCACCACCCTTGGATGTAGTTACAGATGGTGCTGACACACAAGAACCAACATCACCTATTCAAGAAATTGAAGAACCTTTGGTTGAAAATGTAGGTGGTGCTAACACATAAGAACCAACATCACCTGTCCAAGAAGTTGAAGAAACTTTGGATGGAAGTATAGGTGGTGTTGCCACACAAGAACCAACACCACCTGCTCAAATGAATGTGGAACCTTTGAAGGAAATAGGGGCCACAGTCGACACTAATCTACAAAAGCCATTACTGGTTGCTAGGAAGAAGGAAAATTTGGAAGAAGCACCGGTTGAAGGAGGAAAACAGTCAGTGAACATAGAAGAAGGAGGAGGAACTACATCAGGAAGCATTGAGAGAATGGAAATTGATGAAATTATTACTCGCTCTCATTTTATTATGTATTTTCCCAAAGGGGAAAGTAAATCTCATTCCTCTAGATGCACGAGGAAAGAAAAATCTTCTCCCTCGATACTAAAATTTGTTGGGATAGTTAGAGGCATCATTATCGACACTATTACTCAAAAACTAGTGTTTACTGGTGAAAGAATTGAGAAAATTTAAGGGTTGCTGGTCAACATTGCGACACAAGAACCAGTGCCAACCGAAGGACAAAATGAAGAAGTTATGGTGGGTACTACTTCTATAGAAACCATTCCTAAAAAGATGGAAGAGGATGTTGCTAATAAGACTAACTCACAAGGGCTAGAAACCATTCTTAATTAGATGGAAGAGGATGTTGTTAATCAAACTAACCCTTAAGGGCTAGAGACCATTCATGAGTAGATGGAAGAGGATGTTGCTGATAGTACTAACCTACAAGGGCTAGGAACCATTCCTGAACAAATGTAAGAGGACAATCAAGTAACAGAGCAACCACAAGAAGAGGGTATCAAAGACACTACCCCACAAGACCCTACAGTCAATCCAAAACCATAAAGGGAAGACATAGAAATCTTGAGACCTAGAGAAGGGGATGTTGGGATTGTTCCATGAGTCGAGGAACAAACAAAAGAAATCAAAGTCAAACAATAACCAGTAGACAAATTTGTCAACGTCAACCCACCAGGCCCTGGACCAGCGGTGAGACCTATGGAAGAAGTTTTTGTAAAACAAGAGTTCATGGAGTAATGCACAAAAAGGATACCCCCAATTAAGGAAAGATATCGTTCACAATTCAGAGAATGCATGCAGTTGAAATTGGAAATCATTAAAATGAGAAAAAAGGTACGATGCTTAGGAACAAGAGTGAGGAAGCACAAGAAAAATTCTGCGAAGCCTCGACCTAAAACTATTTCAGTGGAAACATAGACTGAAGATAGGCCAACAACTTCAGTGGCTACATAGATAGAGTCATTATCACAAGTGATTGAGGCACATGAGTTTGTAATGACTACATAAATTCAGAAGTGGCAAGCTACAATAGCTCACCTTCAATGGGGGATCATTCCTTTAGAAGCCCATAGGGAAGGAATAAAGGAAATTTGCGAGAAATATGCAAAAATAGTCTCTGGCTACAAAGAATAGATAGAGAAGGAAAAGCAGAAGTATGAGAGACAGCAAAAGCGAATTGAGGGACTAGAAGAACAAGTGATGCTATTAAAGGTTGATAAGGAAGAAAAATTTACTTTAGCACAGTAGGTAGTGTCTTGTCGACCTCCTTCTCATAGCTACACTCTATTCCTCCATGAACAATATCTATTATTTTATTTAGAAAGTGTTTAATAGGATCGCAGTCATGAGATGGAAGATTCAATGTAGTTTTTTCACATCTTAAGATGCCATAATTTTCTGGAGCAACACTTGATATGAGAGTTGTACATCCATGATTAATTTTTGGGCAATGATCAATCATTTAACCCAGTTCCATATGTAGGATACATTCAATTGAGAGCCTCTACCTCCTACATAGTTAATCAAGTTAAATGGAAGAAACCCTTTGACATGTTTGAAGAGAAACAAGAAAATAGGCCACTTGTCATTCGAATGGAGAATTTTCAGTCTATGAATGTTGATAACATATGCGAAATCCTCTTAGGGATCGATGGATGGAAAGAACAGATGTTGGCAACCCAGAAATGGTGCATTGATGTATGCGCAAAACAAATCTTTACTTGTGAAGAGGAGTCTCAGGACAACTGCCAGAAATGGTGGATTCTATTTTCATCATCCGTCAAGATACATGAGCCTTTTGGGGCCCCCAATTTTTCTCGGGCTCTAAACAGGGTACCTCGATATATTTCATACATGCAGCTTTGTGTGGTCCAATGGATGGTTTTAAGGTTTCGATTTCCCATTACCTAACTGCCACCTAATCAGTACACTCGAACTTACGAGGTAGGAGAGGTGTTTCCCTAAGGGGGCTTGGCCCACATTCAGAGTTTTTCGTGCCAACCAACAAAACCCTAACTACTTGCCCTTTCTGCAACAACCTACATAGTGCAAGCTGCAGTGTCACCCGAAGCAGTATTGGGGATGATATAACTAGGTTTTTGCATCCAGAGAGCATGTGATAAGTGATCTCAAGCCTTTGTCTCTCAGATCTATATCTGTCTATGGCCTGCTACTACAAATCTAAGGAAATGGCTTCTACACCTTAGTGAAGGTATTTGATTATACTTTATAGACCCTAAAGAGGCAAACTGTCCACTTTCGCACACTAATTAATAACCCTAGATCCACCTTCACGTAGATCTAGCCAATTCTTCAACAATCATAACATAATTAACCCTTATCTTCTTTAAAACTGATAAATACTCAGTTCATGCATAAATATTATATATTCAATCGATTCACATGGCATTTACACATTACTTCATAGAAAACATATCATCGAGCGACAGAACATAAGATGAATAGAATTAAGAATAATACTCAAAGTTAAGGTATTTCTCTTAAATTAGTCTTTATTAAGCTTTAGCATTCAGTTTACAGACTTCTCTACCCTGCACATTCAGCTGCAAGGGCTTGTGCACTCAGCTACAAACTTACCAAGGCCTCCTGTGCACTCAGTTGCAGGAGCCTTCCCGTTTCACCTAAGTACAGGAAGAAGAGCCTTCCTGCCTTAGCACCTATCCAAAAACAATCTCTATCTTCACTTAGTTACTTGTCTTCTACTTTTTGACTCATTATGAATCAGCTATATATAGCTTTTTCAACACAATACCATGGACCACGGCTCATGGGTGAGTCTCAAATCTTTCCTATCACTTACCCAAACAAGGGGCTAAAGCCCATTTGACTTCTATCTAGCTACACGCCCCGCATCTACATTTTGTGGAGACTTTACATTCTTTACAACATTTTTACGAAATTGGGTTAAACTAACCCCAAAACTGACCTTAGGGAGCCTATCCCAAAAGACCCCCAACACAAATATGGTGACTTGCCCTCGAGTCACTCAACTGGTGTGACAATCTTGCTATGGAGGCCACATAGCTCGACCTATAATGTTGTGATGTTAGTAGAAATCTGTACCACAGTCTGCTGCACTTCTTCTACCAATTTCTCCACCATCGGGCCTTCCAGTGCTAGGCGCATTGTCCTCTATTTCTATTGTAGTATCATTATA
The DNA here is from genome assembly GCA_000404065.3 of Pinus taeda. NCBI lineage: Eukaryota > Viridiplantae > Streptophyta > Pinopsida > Pinales > Pinaceae > Pinus > Pinus taeda. The sequence goes on from APFE030712989.1 coordinate 16,778, forward strand.
TTTTCCTGAAGCAATAGAGTAAGCTAACAGGCTTCCTCTATCCATGGCTATAATTTGGCCTTGAGAAGGGCCTCTTTCCTCTGTAGCTCTTCCATCTATGATTGAACCTTCTTTCCTCCCTACAATCTCGCGAGGCATTGGGTTGGCACCAAAGTGTGCATAGTCTCTCGAACTCATCATAATTTTGTTGTGTCTCCCAGATGTTTGTGTTAAACATCTGCAACTTTGGGTCCTCTTGCAAGTTCATCCATAGCTCCATGGCTTGAGCAAACATCATCACGTAGTCTATGACTGTTGTATCCAATGTTCGCATGTTTTCCCTAATCATTGCTCTGCGTTGCTCCCAAACCTCTGGGGCGAGTGGTTGGTTGCTATTTTAACTCAAGCTCAAAGATTTTCATCTAAAAATTGAAGGTAACTTTACCGATCTCATCTTTTGATACATGGGCCATAGTAGCCAGTTTTCTAATTTTTACTGTCACTCCGGCACCCTTCAGGATGTTCAATTCTAGAACTGACTTACATGCATGCTCTATTGTTGTCTCCAGGCTCTAACTTCGTGCTTGCATATCCTCCTTTTCTTTAAGTGCTTGAGCTTTCTATGTGAAAATCTACTCATTATTTACCTTAAATTCACTTATGACAGCCAAGGTGCACTACTCTCTAATCCTCAACTCATCTGAAACTCTTTGATACGGTACATGGAGGGTCTGAAGTGGCACTGTGGCCAAGTTCACCCCCATACCTTTGACAGTGCTTAATACAACATGGTCTTCTTTGGATTCCACAGGGACTGATCCTTCTGGTAAAGTTATGACTCTGAGGTCTAGAGTCCATTCTAGATCTGCTACTATCCCGCTTCCTTCCACCAAGTTTGCATGCACCCCACTCCCTTGCCCAACGCTTGCTTGAATCTTGTTGGTTTGGATCTACAACTTGCATATATCCTTTTGGATGATCCGTAGTGTCTGCATATATTATCGTTCAAACTTTTGCCACAACTTTATTGTGGTATCTCTGACCTTGTTGCCAATCTTATCGAGATCCCCTTCTGTAATGACCATCGGGTCGATGAATTTCTGCTTATCTGATTTATGCTTCTTTTGTGGTCCAACAGTCATATCCTTTCTGCGCTTCTTTAATGTGAAGGGAGTTCTCTACTCCTTTCCACCACCTCCAACCTCTCCAGATAGTTCTTGCTCATCTATATGCTAGGAAGTCGATTCTTCGTCTTCCTCTATGCCAGTACGCTCTACCTCAGCACGCTCCTTCACAATGCACTCTTTTTCCCCAACTTCCCTAGTAGTAGATTCCTTCTTCTTCTGCTCAGCCAAAGCTCATGCTACCTTCTGTGATGCCTTTTTACACCTCTGCGCAATAGTCAACTGCGTAGTAGAGCTCTCGGCACACTTACTAGTACCTACACTAAGGTCCATGGGTTCACACCACTTTGCTAGTAAACTCCCCACAATCTCATGCATGCTGGTCTCTAATACTATGTATGTTGGCTTTTGCTAGGTATGTTTAGGGTCCTTCCGCGCCCTGATTGAGACATTATCGAAATTGGCCTTAAACTTCGTGAAGGACCTTAATTGCTCATAGAAGGTAGGAGACAACCTTGGTTGTTGACTGATTACTATCCTAAGATCCATCTCCATTAATATCCAAAAAATATTTGACTCCTTAATCCTCTCTAGATCCTTTGATGCCCACAGTGAAGCGAACTTTGCCACCTCTACTAAGTCTTCCACCTACAGAGGAAACTGGTTGTCCTTCGGCAACCTCCATGTGACTAAGACAATTTACAACAATAGCCATGCATAATGGAATGGTTTTTTGTCCTCCTGAGCTTCATGACAATTCACAAGGAACTCCTTGCACATATACTTCGTCCGCACGACATTTCCTCGTGACCTTTCCTTCAAGAATTTGGGTGGCAATCTACATTGCCTAGTCCTTAATAGAACGAATAGAATATCCACGTGACTTCTTTACGAGACCAAATTACACCTTCATCTTATCTACTAACTCATTTTCTCCAGTTTTCCCTCCAAACTCCTTGGCAGAGTCTACCCCTTTGTAGGGCAGCTTTGTGATCCGATGAATGAGCATATCGGTGATTAGGATGGGTTCCCCTAGCCATAAGCACCCATCATGCACCAACGCAAGCAGCTAGTGCACACACATCATACTGATGATTGATCTGTGAAAATGTGGTATGCAGAACATGTGTAGCAACCCAGGGTGCTCAACACCTCTGACGCACTTCATGGGTTCCAACCACGTAACTCCAATCTCTTCAAAGTATATTTTATTCATATATTTTATGGTGGCCAAATGAGGGAATATCTCCTGGTCTATGAGATCCAAATCCTCCATCATTAGCACTGGAATGCATGCTAAGATTGTGCCTTTAAATTCAACCTATTCTTGAAACACAGGTGTCGAGATTGTAATCATCCTAGAATCAGGGTCTTTCGTAAATTTGGCCTTCCCTTTTCACGAAGGGGTATACTCCAAGAGCTGTCTGATAGGCTTTCCCTCCGCAGCATTCAATTCCTCCAAACCTTGGCATTATTCTTCCTCTAGGTCAACCACTTTCTCTGGTTGTTTATCCTTTTACTCCTTCTGCCGCACCCTGGGGTTCTTCCTTGGTGAATGTCTCACCGACATAGGTTTCTTCTGATTCTCTTTTGTAGTTGATTACTTTGGCCTAGGAGACCTTGACATTGTAGGAACAATGGGCGTAGTTTTCATGCTTGTTATCTCAGGGCTGCCACATCGGAGATGAAACTTCAAAACTCATAGCTTCAACGAGATTTGTGATAGTCATTTACACAAGAATAGTCCTCTGGTTAATTTTAGGCAACGTTGTGAATATCGGACTAGAAATGAAGTCTTCCCAAATGTTACAATTCATATAATGACAACAAGAGGGATCAAACAAAATTCTTTGAATGCAAAGTGTTCTTTGGTGGATCAACATGCTCAATTTATAGGGGGTTTTGAATTCAAATTCGACCGGTCCCTCCAATTTCTAATCATAAATGCATCTTTGGTGGTAGATCTTCAAATATTTTTACCATATATGGTGCCTACCCACTCCTCTTAGTAGATTTTTTGCCATCAAATCATGAATAGTAACTCCAATGGCTACTTTGGGACCCATATGCATGGAACCATCCTCCATGGTGCATCTCACCTAGTGCAACTTCCCCTATTGCACTTCTGCCTTCCATCATGTAGCCTCCCTACCATGTTTTTCACCTCGTGGGGTAGCATAGCTTATAGTCCTACAATCCCTTGTAGCTACTTGGATTACTAATATTGTCCTACTTTCATATAGTCATTATGCAGGGGCAAGATCACTTATGTATAGCTTCAACTTACTTCCAGTCACTTTCCAGGGAATGGTTCCCCATTTAGCTTCTTGAGCTCAACCGCGCCACCATACGTGATCTCCTTAATAATGTATCTCCCCAACTAGTGCATTTGAAGCTTTCCTAGAAATTTTGTGAACTTGTTGTCATAGAGAAACACTAAATCATCTATCTTAAACATGTGCAGTTTAATATGCCTATTGTGCCATGATTTCTTGCATTCCTTATACACTTGCTGGTGAAATCCTACCAGAAAGCGGTCTTCTTCTAACTCCATGATCTGCGCAAGCTATTCCTCCAAGGTCTCGCGATCCAACATTTCTGTCAAAGATGCAATACATAAAATTGGCACAATATACTCCATGGGCATCACTACTTCAATCCCATAGACCAGCCTAAATCGTGTTTGGCTTGTCTTTTGGGAAACCAACTCACAAAAATATAGAAAAGATAGATCAACGCCTTAGAATTCATCCTCTTCGAGGGGGTAACCTCCTTTACATTACACAAATGAACAATTCTTGGATGATACAAATGACTAAAACTCCCTTATATGTATAGGAGTCTAAGGGGTCATAATATAATCAAGTCGACATAACAGTAATAACATAAGGGCACAATAATAACAATAGTGGGTTTCTATGGGGCAGACTAATAACAATATGGGGACAATATGGGAACAATAATAACAATAAGGGATACAATGAAAATAGTAATGGGGGAATCACTAGTATTATAGGGGCCTAACATGCCCTTCTCCTTTCGAAAAGCATTGTGCTCAATGCTTGAGTAGTTATGGATGCGCTTGTATAAAATTCTCATCCTCCCATGTGGAATGAGAACAAAAGTAACCATTGGCATATCTTCCCCCCCAACACAGGCTTATTAACTAGGTACTTCATTGTGGATTGATCTATGTACATTTTAAAGTGTCCACCCAACAAATAATGCCTAAACTTTTGCAGAACATAAACCATCACCAGCCCTTCACACTTTGTAGTAGAGTAATTCTTCTCAGCCTTGGATAACTTTTTTCTCGCAAAGGCTATCAGATGATCAATCTCTCCTTGACCTGCCTATGTTAATTCTTCTCCTAGCACAATGCAAGAGGCATCTACATGCACATGGAATTCCTTTATCCAGTCTGGAAATACCATAATAGGTGCACTAACCATCTTTTCCTTCAAGACATCCAAACTGTGCTGACAGTCTTCATCCCAGCAAAACATCACATTTTTATTCAATAGTTTCTCCATCGACATGGTTATCTATGCATATGCCTTGATAAACTTCTTGTAACACCTAGTGTTCCCCAATGACGTGATCAATTGTTTCACATTCCTGGGAGCTTCCAAATTCACAATTATAGTGATCTTCATAGGGTCCACCATCAATCCTTTCTTACATACAAAATGGCTGAAAAAAATACCAAAGGGCACATAGAATAGGCACTTCTTCAAGTTTAGCATGATCTGATACCTTCGACATGTACCCAACATAAGGCATAGACTCGCAACATGGCACTTCACCAAGTTAAACACAGTCCAATCATCAAAATACACCTCCAAAAATTCATGAATAAGCTCTTTGAATGCCGCGATCATAACCTGGGAAAAGATTACAGGCGTGTTCTTCTATCCAAAGGGCATTACTATATAATGAAATCAACCCCATTCAATCACGATGTTTGTTTTTCTTTGATCCTTCCATGCGATCTTTATTTGATGATATCCCAAAAAACCATCCATAAACTAATACGCCTCCTGTCTGCCAACATTATCTAATACTTCATCAATAAATGGTGTTGGAAACGGAGCGTGCACGCATGCATCATTCAGTTTCCTTAGATCCACGCATATACAGATTTTTCCCTTATGTTTCTTCTCTTGGACCACCATTGGGCTTACACAATCATATTTCTCTACTGGTTCAATAATACCAACATCCATCATCTTATCCAGTTGTTGCTGCACCTTGTCTTTATATTTTGGATTTAGTTATTAAGGCCTCTACTTAACAGGCTTCACATTTGGCTTTAAAGTAATCTTCATAACACCTAAATCTCTGATGATTCCCTTCAAACCTTAAAACTTCATTGGGAATAGATCCTAGTACTCGCGCAATAGCTCAGCTACCTTATCAACCATATCTTCATCCCAATAGTTGCCTATCTTTCCGAAATTAGATTATGTTTCAGACCCAATGTTTACTTGTCAGGTTTTCAAATATTTTGATATATTCAGGTTCACCACCTTCGGTCCTCCAGCTTTGTGTTGTCCTTCTATCTCTAGAATGATAATATTTCACAGATCTTCTTCATCTTCTTTAGCAGTCACATTGAATACTCCATCACATGGTGTAGTTGTGTACTCCAATCCGTTTGAGCCCATTCCATTGGTTCCTTTGGTTTTCTTAATGTAGTAGCTTTTCTCTCTTGGAGCACTTCGTTAATGGTCTTGAACCCATCGTCAAAGCTAAAAGTTAATAGAAAAATCTCACTTAAGATGTCTGATTCAGTTGTTCCATGGTGAAGTTCCATCTCCAGATACTAGTTCATGGGAATTGTATCTAAGGTGTGACAGAAAATGTGCACACATTCTGGTTGTGGTTCTGTTCCACAAGCCTTAGTCAATTGTGAAAAATTATCACGCAGATCATCCTTCCCACTATATTTTTCTATCATTCGGGTATTATCATACCCAAACCTTTATTTCATCATTCTTCTGTATTCTTTCCATCCAACAAAGTTTTCCTTGTGGCTACCCCACCAATGGGAAAGCGTAGCACGCAGCGCCAACTCCAGTGTTGTGATTTGATGCTCTTCCAGTACTTCCCTTTCAAATTTATCTAAAAACCATTCCACATCATTCAAACCATCAAAGTGCGGAAGGTTCCTTATCTCAGTCAAAGCACACCTCAACGACTTAGTCATCATATTGCAATAGAGTGTCGATAATTCATGTAACTGATTATGCCAATGTTCAAGATATTCATCGGAATCTAAGGTATAGGAGTGGTCCCTGTCCCACGCAATTCATCCATCAGATTTAGGATTGATCCAATCTTCATCTCACATTTTTATCTTGTATATCTAATTTAGATCATCGTCACTTTCAACATAGTCTCGAACAAGTTTAGTATAATGTGCTCCCTTTGCAGGGTCTAGTGGCACTACAACCCTGAGCGACTTACTTTCAATTTCATCTCCCGCTTCTTCAAGTTGATTACTATGTCCATATCAAAAGCCCATTCAATTCCTACTAGTGCGAGGTATGGGTTATTATCATCCACTATTTCAATGACCTCAAAGTCAGCCAACGTGCTTGTGCCCTCAATTTCCACCATTACACCATATAAGCATCCCATAAAAATAATATTTTGTTGATTTCCCATGTGCAGCTGAATAGGAGACCAATGTAGTGCAGGTCACCCCATCCTTTCCCAATTTTTCTAAGGTAGGACATTCGCATCAAACCCCAGTTCAAAGATTACCTGGTCCATTTTGTATTCACCTATTTGCGCAGTCAACATCATCTCACACCCCATGTGCTTCTTATGCTTACCAATTTTCCTCATAGTGCACTGTTCAGCAAGAGACTCTTCTTTATTTTCACACTTGTTGATTAACTCTTGCAACCCTTCTACTACTTTCTGATCATGTACTAACTGCATGTAAGTCTTCAGAAAAGTAGCTAATATCAAAGGATTTACCTTTGGCGTCGCACTAGCTTCTAGCCTTTTCTCCGAGCTTCCTAAGGGGGACGCCTCAGAGAAGTTCTTATTTGCTTCCATGAAGGTCTTTTTAGCACGATTAAGATCAAAATCTACTTCCTTCTCGGCAGCCTTGCACACCCATCCGTCTTCCTCAGGCTACTTACCTTTATCTGCACCAGTCACCATACACTTCTTGCCACTATATTTACATTGTGATCTTCTTCGTGGGGCTTAGCCCTCATAATTTAAATGTTCTACATAGGATGTTGGGGCTTTGCCTTCTTTTCTTTCATCTTCTCCATAAAGACCAGACATTCCTCTATTACATGGTCAAATTGTCAACAATACTAACATGACAGATGTGTGGGGTTTGTACAATAACATGCAAAGTTCACTGCTTCACCACAGTTATAGGAGATTACTTAATCCTCCACACACTGCTCCTGTGCCCTAATTCTGACGCTAGTTTTCTTCCTGCATTTGGTAGGTATGGATTCTATCCATAATCATCTCATAGCTTCTACAATGTCGTTCATCATGGCCCACTGATTTATAGAATTTGCAAAACAACTGTTGGGGGGTCTGTACAAACTTCTGCAGTAAATGGAAATTATCAATGGCGTGTTGTCATGTAACCTAATAGATAGTGCACCATAGAACACCTCCCATGCTCATCCCAATGTTATTCTCTGGTTTCAGGGGAACATACGCTACCCCTATAATATAGTTCTTATCAATCAGGCAATGGTCCTTATCATGTCCATGGCAAAAATTTATATTTCAAACACTAGACCTTAACACGCACCTTTGGCTAGGTATCCTTTCCTTTCTTGAGACTCCAAGTGCAAGCTTTCCAACAGTGAGTGAATTTGTTGCACTCCTAGGTTTGTGTTTGTATGGGTGAGTCATACGGCCTCATCATGATCTCCAAAGCTTTAGCTTGCATTTCTATCTTTTTTTGTGACAGAGGAACTCTCAAATTAGGCAAAAGCAATGCTATATAACAGTTACGATGTTGGGAATCTGTGATTATCATATTGGCCTCCCCAATCAGGAATTTCAAACTTTGATCGAAATCCCAAGGCATTTAATCCACCTTCTGTCGTATTTCCTTAAACTCAATTACTGACTGCACCTCTGACTTAGGCTTACTGAACTCCTTATTCAATGCTTGTTGGGTCTCTGCTAACATCGTGTTGGGGTAATCAGTGCAATACTTGATGTACCATGTTAATGTGTGATCCTGTTAGGCTGTAACCAACTACACTTTCTTGATGTTATCATCCGTAATCTGGTGTGCCATCCATATAGCTCTTGCGACAAACCAAAATTGTCTGGGATCTTCACTCCCTACTCCTTTAAAAAATGACATCTTGATCACATTCACCATGTTGAATGGTGGAAATGGAGATGAAGGGGGTGAAGGTGTAGGAGTATGAGGTGGAGGACATGGTGCAGGTGGAGTGGATGGATGAGGTATCCTTGGGATACCCTGTGTAATTAACTGAACTACACATCCCAACATAGTCAAAAACGTCCCTTTGTCATCACTTGAAGGGGGTTCAATAAGAGGACTATATTTTGGGCTTGATCTTCCATTTCTTCTAAATAATATCCCGCTTTGCGTAGCCCCAAACATCAAGGTAACTGCATTACCCTCTTTTCACATAACAACATTTTAATCCCAGTTTCTAAATATTTCAACTACTTACCTTGCGATACTTTAAAGAGCCTTCGTTCCACTTCGCTATAACTGATATTTCTATCAATAGCGAAATAAGTCACAAAACATCCCAATGTGCGATCAATCCAGTGATCCACAACCGATGTGATATTGCTTTCTAGTGTCTCAAGACGTTGCACCAATTCAGGAGTCCACACTATAGGATTGCCAAGCCTCCACGTCCCTGGACTATCGGCCAGTTGAGACAACCACTTGTGTAGTTCATTAGGGAAGAAACAGAAGAATGCATCAGTTTTGTTTTTGTACAAAAAACTCTGCAACAACTATTCCTTGGATAATTTATAGCTCCCGTTCTCTTGAGTTGCAAACACATGCACGCTTTGATCAATCCACCTGTTAATCTCTTTCTTCTAGGAAACCATTTATCACACATCTCTTAGATAGATCCTGGTCCCGAAAATGGCACCATTTGTTGGCTTAAGGGGGCCTAAACTAGGTTCAAAGTTGTTCAAGCGAACCAACAAAACCCTAACTGCATGCCCTTTTGGAAATAACCTGCATAGCGTAGGTTGCAGCCTCACCCGAAGTAGTATTGGGGGATGCTAGAACCAGGCTTCTACATCTAGATTCCATGTGATAAGTGATCTCAAGCCTTGGTTGCTCAGATCTACCTTCATGCAGATCTATATATTTCTATGGCCCACTACTACAACTCTAAGGAAATGGCTTCTAGACCTTCGCAAAGGTCTACAGTCAGACTTTATAGAACCTAAAGAAGCAAACTATCCACTTTCATGCACTAATTAATAACCCGAGATCTACCTTCGCGCAGATCTAGCCAATTCTTCAGAAATCATAACAAAATTAACCATTATCTTCGCTAAAACAGATGAGCAACAAAACATAACATGAACATAATTAAGAATAATACTAAAAGGCAAGTTATTTCTCCTAAATCAGTGTTTATTAAGGTTCATCATTTAGTTTTGTAGACTTCTCTACCCTGCACACTCAGCTGCAAGGGTCCGTACACTCAGCTATGGACTTACCAAGGCCTCCTGTGCACTCAGCTACAGGATCCTTCCCCTTTCACCTAAGTATAGGAAGCAAAGCCTTCTTGCCGTAGCACCTATCCAGAAACAATCTCTTAGCTTCACTTAGTTACTTTTCTTCTACTTTGTGACTCGTTATGACTCAACTATATATAGCTTTTTCAATACCATACCATGGCCCGTGGCTCATGGGTGAGTCTCAAAACCAACCTATCACATACCCAAACAAGGGGATAAATACCCTTTCACTCCTATCTAGTTGCACACTCCACATCCATATTTCACAGAGACTTTACATTCTTTATAAAACTTTTACAAAATTGGGTTAAACTAACCCCAAAACTCACTCTGGGGACGCTATCCGAACACGAGGATTGGTGGAAGGAAGTTATCCAAACAAATGGATATAAGCCTCTTGGTACAGAAATGGCTGCAAAGTACAATCTTCCCCAACTTCATGCTGATCATTGGACTTCCAACCCCAATCTGTGCAAGCGACAAAGTGCATGAGGACACAAAGTAAGGCTAGTTGGCGGGAGATGTTGGTGGCTAGACTTGCATACTTTTACTCTCCCTTTTACCTTGTTCCTTTTGTACATTCCATGCCAATATTGGTTAATCGATATCTTAAAATGCCAGATATAACTCTTTTCATGTCTTTATGGATTATTGGCAAGGAATCATAGTTGAATGGGATTATTACCTAAGAAGCTTGTTAATTAAGTTATTTCTACATATTTGAAGGGAAAATGACCATGACCATGATTCACCGAATGATACCGTCAAAGTTGGTAGCACTATCCTTGAATATTGGTTGCAAGGGTGAATCAATCTCTCGATTGAAATGTTGCTATCTTTTACATTCTATTTATTTTTGAAAACCACCATGTAATTAAAGGCAGACAATGTTGTAATTCTAGAAGTTGTATTATTGCCAAAATGTATAAAGTAGAGTTGTTGGCTGTGAAAGCTATGGTTGTTAAGAGTCTTTAAGGTTATAGGATAAATACTCTAACTCTAAGGCTATAACAACATACTTGTAATATTTCTTTAATTAATGACATTTTGATCTTTTGAGCATATCGTGATTCATTGAAATCACCACAACCCTAATCCGGGAGTTGGGGCCACTCTCCTGACCAAGTGTTGTTGGATTAGATGTGTATTTAGGTTTATTTACATGAGTTCGTTGTTTTTGTGAATGTTTATCAATTTGTTGTTGTGAGTCCTCATTGTTTTTAATCTTATTCTTGTTATAGTTATTACTTGTTGTTACTCTTATTTATTGTTACAATATTGCTTGTTGTTACACATTGATGAATTTATAATTAATTTTCAATGTTGGGTAGGGAAACTTTGGCCTGCACATATAGTGCACGATAGCCTTGAAATAACTGGTAGAACCATAAGTTGACAATTAATGTAGATTGGGTAAAATGCTTATTCATACTTGAACACCAATAGATACAACAAGCAAAAACACACAATGGTGAATTGGACTGACATATTCAAGTGCAAAGAAAATAACAAAGGTTTCTATTACTACATTGTTGCTTTCATGTCAATAGTGTACATAATTATAAAAACACATTTGATCCAAGAATTTTTCCATAGGATCAATATTTTTTAGAGTTGAGAAGAGATGTGAAGGTTGGTGACTGGTATTCGTTTGAAGGATATGTAGAGATAAGGTTTTATAGTGTAGAGCTCCTGCCATATAAGATTTCCATTTTTCTACCTATGACAATTTTTGAATTAGAGTTTAACAGGAAGGGCTTGAATGTAGATCAAGTCCATTTTTATATAGCCAGAAATGGGTTTATATTTAAATTAGCAAGAACTATAAGCCCATTCATTGTAAATAATAGACAAGCAGCAAAGGAGATTGAGGAAATGATGCAAGAGATGAATTTTCACTAGGGAGAGAATTGGCACTATCATCCACATCAAATAATTTCTAAGAGGAGGTTAGAAATATGAAGTGTTCCATATACTCACGAGTCGAGACCAAAAATTGAGAAATTATCAAATCATGGTATGATGGAGACACAATAAAGTGTGTATGTAGAAACCCCACTACCTACAGAGAAAGGATTGAAAAGAAGTTTTGCAGATATCATGGACATTGTTGGGGAAAGTTCTCAGAGCAAAAAGAAAGAAAAAACTAAAGGAGGAGAAACATAATTTGCACAACTGATAGAAAGGCCTTCACATGAGGTTGTATTCCAGCTGTAGTTGGGAGGAATAAGTTGTGCACCCTCATATCTAATCCCCAATGAAGAGGAGCAATATTCCTTGAATGTTTTGAAGGAGGAATTTCAACAAATTGAAGAGAAGAATGTTAAGGTGAAGATTAATGTCATGACACAATTGGAAGCTTATTCAATCTTTGGCTATCAAACTAGGCTCTTCTAAGCCATAGATCAAGTCCATTTTTGTATAGCCAAAAATGGGTTTATATTTAAATTATCAAGAATTATAGGCCCATTCATTGTAAATAATAGACAAGTAGCAAAGGAGATTGAGAAAATGTTGCAAGAGATGAATTTTCACTAGGGAGAGAAATGGGACTATCGTCCACACCAAATAATTTCTAAGAGGAGGTTGGAAATATGAAGTGCTCCATATACTCATGAGTCGAGACCAAAAATTGAGAAATCAAATCATGTTATGGTGGAGACATGACAAAGTGTGTATGTAGAAACCCCACTACCTACAGAGAAAGGATTGAAAAGAAGCTTTGCAGATATCATGGACATTTTTGGGGAAATGCCTATCAAACTAGGCTCTTCTCAGCCATGGATCTTGAGAGGAACTAGTTGAAATTGTCTTTCACTAATCCGGTCTCTAAGTCTATTTCTTCTTGTGTGGATTTCAAAATTGTCAATCTCTCTATTAATACCAAAGACATTCCATTGCCAGAGAAAATAAGCTTGCACGAAAAAACAAGGATCATAATTTATAATGACCTTAGCCTAAACTCCTTTAGTAGTAACTAAGGCAGAAGCACTTTTGTGAAAAGTGATACATCAATTGAAACTTGAAAAGGAAAATACTAGAGCTCTTCATACTCAGAATGAAGAGTATAAGAAATTGATTATCAAGATTGGAATAAATCAATAAGATAAGAAAACAATTAAAGCCTTAATTCAAAGTAAAGAATATGAGGTCCAATATTTAAGGAGAAAGCTTAACTTTCCTGCAACATAACATGTACAAACTCTAGATGTAATAGCCATAGGTTAAGAGTTCATCTAGTAAAAAATGTTAATAAATGAAAAATAGGAGCAAGGTCATGGGACATGTATTATAAGATGAATGTTGGGAAAAACATCCTAGTGGTTGTTCATTTGTTTTATTAGGGCTAAGAAATTTGGAAAAGGCATTGGCAAAGCATTTCAAAAGGAAATAAGGCATTCATTGGTATTTTATTTATAAAAATAAATGAAATTAGGAGAAAACGAAGATGAAAGGTCACAGGTTGCATGTGAGGAAAATTGAAGGAAAAATAGAGGAAATTGAAGAAAATAGATGCCTCAATAATAAAAAGGCTCCTGAGGTCAAGTTCACAACTTTTATCTGTTATCCTTTTGTCAGTTCAATTTTTTATCTCTCTATCTATTCTCTCATACTCTTGCACACATAGAGCAATCATGGAGCACTACAATGTTAGAGGAAAGAAGGAAAAGGAAGGACAAGGAAGCAAATGAAGGTAAGGGAAAAGAAAGGAAAATTTGGATCAAGATACTTCAACAAGAATACTTGTAGGTAACTACTTGCATGTGTGATTTTCTAGATATTTAGTGAATGCATGGTACATGCATGTATGTATTTGGTTATTTTGTTTTCATGGGCATGTGTTTTTCCAGGTGTGGTAGTGGTTTCAACATTTCCTCTCCATTTCCTGATAGCCATAGTGTGATGTGGTTATTTCATTTAGTTAAGATTTGGATTGCCATATGGTTTTGGAACCAGGTGACGTGGTCTAACAAAAATTCCCAAGGGCCTAGGAATCCCTTTACTAGTTTTGGTAGGATTGTTATAAAGCCTGAGGGTGGGCATGGGAAAATCCCTCAGGGTATTGATGAAGAAATTCTGAGGCATCCAAGCTTGTTTTGGGCCTAGTGATCCCTTGACATGTTTTGGTGGGATTGCGATAAAGCCTTATTGTTTATGTGCTTATTTTGGGCCTAGCGATCCCTTGACCAGTTTTGGTAGGATTTTTGTAAATCCTGCGGGATCTTTAGGAATCCATGTTTTGTTTTGTAGAGTCCCACATTCATGCTTTGAATATGACATGGGGGTGGTTGGATGAAAGAGAGATTTGTTCTAGCTCAATCTATGGTCTGGTGGTATGAAGAAGTCTGTGATCTGTTTGATTTTTCATATGTTAATAAGATATCTCTTCCTCTTGTATTTGATGAGTAATTTTTTTTGCTATTATGTGGATTTAATGGTTGTTTTATCATGATTACTATTACGGTTATATGATGTAAGTATGGTTCTATAATAGGTTCTAGTTATGGATTTTGATATGTTTGAATTGTTGATGAATGGTTAATGAATGCACAACCCAAAAAATGTTATTACAACTATTATGAGATAGAATTAGACCTTCTTGATGATTCACATATAAGTATCATACCTCTATGTTCAAATATGCCTTCATCATCTCTAGATTACATGTTCTCAATATGTTTGATGAAATGATTGTCATGGTTAGGCCTAGGTTGGTCAATTCCTTGACTAAAGTTTGAATGTTTATCCTTAATTTTATGTCATTTTGCATCTAAGAAGTTATAGGAAGTTATGGGTAGTGGTTTGGAGGCTAACATGGGATTTAGGCTCAAAATTCGGGACACCACTATCCTAACTGGAGAGTTTGGGTTGCAATTGCATGGATGTAAGATTTTACATGTGGTTGGAGACTTCCAACTACATGAAGGCCTTGTTGTGGGTGCAGTTGAGGGCAAAGGGCAGAGAATAAGGGGTCTAGCTCAGGGTTTGACCACCTATGATGGTTTTCCAGCCCCTGAGTGTCCTGTAGGCCTTGTAAGATATTGTGAAAGGTTAGTTTGTCATCAAAAGTTGGCTCTACTTCCTTAATGGGATCTAGGAAGGTTAGTCATGTCATAGTAGCTCTCCATCTCATTTTTACCCTAGCAGGCTAGTGAAAGTGGGTAAATGTGGGAGGGGTGGTTACAGATTGGTATCAGAGTGACTTCCATTCTTTTTGGTTGATATCTGATACCATATTGGTATCAGAGCATGGTTAGAATACTTGGAGCGGATGGCATAGAATGTGTGTGTCATGTATTAATTGCAATGTATATATGGTTGTTATGCATGCATTGTCATGGTTATGGTTTTCATGCATGAGGTCATTGTATGAAATTAGTGTTATCGTGCATGATGTCAGTATATTGATATGATTATGTATATACATGTATCTTGTAAATATGGACTACTTTTCTAGACAAGACATTGTTCCCTGAACTCCACTCGGGTACGTTGATTGTGTTTATATTTGGTTATCTAGCATGGTCTTTTTTGCAAGAAGAAGCGGATTAAAGATGACTCACAAAATGGTGGATTACAATTCACAAGACTCTCCTTACAGAGCACATGAGTAGCCAAGAGAGGGGTACTCTCCTGAAACAACAAATACATTGAGAAGTTTAAACACAAAAATTAGAAGTTACAAAGAAGATAATGATAGGATGATTCAGTCACATGAAATACTTTCTAGGGCATGAGAGAAACAAGTAGACATAAATTCAATCATCCTTTAGAGTTTGTTAGATTAGCAGAGGTGGGGGAAAATATGCATCAATTAAGGACAAGAGGACAGGACTAATGGGGCATATGGAAGTAGGTCTCATGGTGGATAGATGTCGGAAAAAGATGACACAATCAGAGATGGCACGTTCTTGGATACACCTGATAGGACAGGTAGTGCACATGGGTTCTATTTTATTTTTGGTTTAGACAGGTATCATGGTCATCATCACTATCATTCTTACAGGAGGAGTGATAAGGTATATTTTTTGAATCAGTTCAAGAAATCCAAGATACATACATTCGATGGAGAGTTGAAGAGACTAGAATATGCAGAGGCATGGTTTCTTTGGATGAAGAAGTTCTTTGAGCTGCACTATTATACAAAGAAAATGAAGGCCGTGATAGATATTTTCAGCCTTAATTGGAAATCAGACGTTTTGGTGGGAAGATGTGAAGTGTGTTAGAAACATCAAGATAGAGGATTTGAGTTGGCATGAATTCAAGAGACTCCTAAGGAAGATTTACTTTTCTAAGAGGTATTATGATAGAAAATCCAAAGAGTTCTATGAGCTAAATATGGGATCGATGATAGATGAGGAGTACAAGACTAAGTTCCTGGATTTTTTGAGGTATGTTCCATATCTTAAGTAGAGAATACAAAAGTTTAGAGATTTATCAATTCATTTCCATTAGCATTTAAGGATCATATTGAGTATGATTAACCTTGATCACTCAAAGAAGTCATTGGAAAGTTGAAGCACTGTTATGAGAAATCGAAGCATAAGACCGAGCCTAAGTAGGCTAGGAAACATAATAAAAAAGCTAAAGGTAAATGGCCATTGATGCAAACAATGTCTCAACGTGAAGGTGAGAAAGAGAATGTTGTTCCTTACAAAAATGTTAATGCATTTGAGAAGGGACATGGGTTACAACGTGGAGAGAAGAAGAATAGAGGTTATGGTAGGAAATAGTTTTAGTGTTGGACATGTGGAAAGGAGAATCTCAAGAAGGATTTTCCATCATATCGAGATGGTAGGCCTCAGATACACAATGTTGAGGAGGCGCAGATAGTTGGGTATGTTGGGCAGATCATTCCTCAGATCTATGTAGCATTGGATAACAAGAAAATGGATCACAAAATATCTATTATTGAGTTGGAAGGTAAGTTATGTGATCGAGTTGTTTCTATTATGATTGAACCTCAATCTAATTATAGTTATGTTAACCCTAACCTGGTGAATAAGTGTGGCTTGAGAAAATAAGTGTATGCAGCTTCTTGGTTGGTGAAGTTGGCTACATGTACTAAGAAAACATTTCATCATTGGGTAAGAGTTTGTGCATTTGAATTGAACAATATGCCTACGTAAATGCATTTTATCATGCTTCCATTGGGATCGTACAATATGCTTCTGGGTATGTATTGGTTGTACCTCCACAACACTAACGTGGATTGTCATGAAAAGGCTATTGAGTTCTTGGATGACAATGGAGAATAGAGAATCTTGTATGGTAATAAGAAGCCAACATCAGTTAGAATGGTTACAGCTATGTAAGTCAATCACAGTTGTAGAAAAGGGTGTGTGATAATTGCAGTGCATGTTTTTAGTGATTAAGGTAAGGATGTTAAGGATGTAGAAGTCTTGAAGAGGTATTTGGTTTTACAACAGATTTAGGATTTATTTCCACTAGAGATTTCAGAGTTACATCCTCACAAGGAAGTGGATTTTTCTATTGATTTGATGCTAGAGGTAGCACCAACATCAAAGGAACCTTATAGGATGAGCACTCCAGAGCTAGTGGAATTGAAGTTGCAGTTGAAGGAAATTCTTAACAAGGGATACATTAGGCCAATTGTGTCATCTTGGGGTGCACTAGTATTTTTTGTGAAGAAGAAGGATGGTACTCTTAGGTTATGCATTTACTATAGGAAATTGAACAAGGTGATGAGTAAGAATGGGTACCCTTTACCAATGATTGATGACTTATTTGATCAACTGAAGGGAAAAATAATGTTCTCAAAGATTGATTTGATATCAAGACATCTACAAGACTATTTTTTTGACCAACTCTGGGCATTATGAGTTTGTTGTAGTTCCTTTTGGTTTGACTAATGCTCTAGCTACTTTCTTGTGTTCGATGAATAGTTTGTTGCATCCTTATCTAGACAAGTTTGTGATTGTATTCAATGATGATATATTGATATATTCTAAGAATGAGGAAGAACATGTCGAACACTTAGTAGAAGTATTGAGATTTCTAGGAGATCATCCATTGTATGCCAAGCTTAGTAAGTGCAGTTTCTGTCAAAGAGAGGTACATGACTTGAGACATGTTGTTTCCAAGGAAGGCATAGTAATGGATTTGAAAAAGATCATAGCTATCATGTAATGGGAATCTCCTGTGAATGTGGATGAGGTCACATCATTCATGGGGTTAACAGGTTGCTTTTGGAGGTTCATCATGAACTTCTCATAGATTATCTATCCTATCACATCATTGCAGAGGAAAGGAAAGAAATTAGAATGGACAGAGGAATGTGTAGCTAATTTTGAGCAATTGAAGTAGTTTCTTACAAATGCTCTAGTTCTAAAGATTGCATATTTGGATAAATATTTTGTGGTGTGTACAGATGCTTGCAAGAGAAGACTTGGTGGAGTCATGATGCAGGAGGGACAAGTGCTATGTTACAATTCAAAGAGATTGAGTGAGCATGAGCATAACTATGTGACAAAGTTGGAAACGATAATTCATGCATTGAAGATGTGGAGACACTATCTTCTTGGTAGGAGGTTTGTGTTGATGAGTGATCACAGTGGGATGAGATATTTTGTTGACCAACATAATATGAATTCCACAAACTCTAGGTGGTTGGCCATGCTCAATGAGTTTGACTTTGAGATCATGTACATTAAGGGTAAAGAGAACAGGGTTGTAAGTTCTCTTAGGAGAAGAGTGCAGGTAAATCACATTGTAGATATGATTTCATATGGGACAAACTTACAGGAGAAGATCTTATAGGTAGAACAACAAGATGATAGGTACAGGGAGCTTAAGAATAGGTCACAACAATAGGTTACAGGTGATCATGATGTGGATTATCATCTCGTAGCATATCGTTTGGTGAGATTTAGGGATAGGATCTATGTTTTCGACAAGAGTGAGCTCAAGAATCTTATCTTGAGGGAATTCAATGCTAAGCCATATTCAGGTCATTCAGGATCTTGGTGGTTTACTACAGCCGATTTTGATTCTAGAGTGGAAATGGGATGTAATTTCTATGGACTTCATCACAAGTTTACCGTTGAAATCTAGACAACATGATTTTATTATGGTTTTGGTTGACAAGTTGACCAAGGTAGCTCGCTTTGTTCCAATGAAGTCTACTTATTCAACTAGTGAGGCATCACATGTCTTGTTAGGGAGATAGTGACATTGCATGGTGTTCCTAAGAAGATTATATTCGACAGAGATGCTAAGTTCACCTCGAGGTTTTGGAAGGGGTTATTTGCGGGTTTGGGAACAGAGTTGGCCTTCAGTACAACTTATCATCCACATAAACATGGGCAGATGGATAGGGTCAACAAAATTGTGGAGGACATGTTGAGGATGTATGTTATGCACCAATAGAGGAAGTGAAAAGAGTATCTACCACTGGTTGAGTTTACTTAAAATAATGGGTATCATGAGTCATTGAGGATGAGTTTGTTTGAGGCACTTTATGGGATGAGTTGTAATACTCCCATCAACTGGAGTGATTCAGTGAACAAGGTACTAATAGGACTGGTGTGTTGGCAAAGATGGAACATGAAATGCAAGTTATCAAGAAGAATCTAAAGGCAACAGAGGATAGACAAAAGGATTATGCATATCAATACAGGTCATTTAAGGAGTTTCAAGTTAGGGAGCATGTTATTTCTGCATCAAGCCCAAGAAGAGCTCCTTGAGGATTGGATCATGTGCAAAGTTGGCACCTTAGTATTGTGGTGCTTTCAAGATCCTTGAGAGGATTGGACTAGTGGTCTACAGACTTGCACTACCTCTAACAGTGAAATTCCATGATGTTTTCCATGTTTCATTACTTAAAATGTATGTGAATGATTTTGATCATGTGATTAACTCGTTTGTATTGTAGGTGGAGCTAGAAAGAGAATTCTAGTTGGAACCTCAGTGTATTTTGTAGAGGAAATAGCTCATTCTCCAAAACCAAGGAATCAAGCAAGTTAAAGTGTATTGGAAGCACTTTGGGCCTGATGAAGCTACATAGGAGATGGATGATCATATGTGGACTATGTATCCTTCATTGTTTGTCGAAGTTTTGGTATATGCACATATTTCTGTATAGTTGTTGTTGTAAATACCGCAATGATTTGTGTCATAAATCTCTAATAATCAGTATGGTTGTCATGTGTGTCATGTTGGTTTTTCTTTTCCGCAAGTTCATTGTAAATACTGCATCAAGCTAGGTTATAAAGCTCCATGGGTAGTATTCTTTGGTTTCAATGGTATTACTAGTCATAGTTGTCATTGAACACTGAGGATGGTGTTCCCGTAAGGGGGAGGGCTCTATAATAGACTCGGGTTAAAATTTCATGTAATAAAATTTAATAAAGGAAAAATATGACCACAGTTATGGGAAATGTATTCCAAGCTGAATATTGAGTAAAACATCCTAGTGGGTGTTAATTTGGTTTATTATGGCTAAGGAAATTGGCAAAGGAGTTAGCGAAGGATTTGAATAGGAAAAGAGGCATTGATTGGTATTTTATTTATGAAAGTAAAGGAAATTAGGAGAAAAGTGAGATCAAAGTTCATATGTTGCATGTGAGGAAAATTTAAGGAAAAAATAGAGGAAATTGAAGAAAATGGGCATCATTAATAAAAAGGATTTTGAGGACTAGTTCATAGCTTTTGTCAGCTAACCTTTTTTCAGTTCAATTTTGGAGCTCTCTCTCTATTCTCTCATACTCTTGCACACCTAGAGCATTCTTGGAGCACTCTAGGATTGGAGGAAGGTAGTAAAAGGAAGGAAAAGGAAGCGAAGGAAAGCAGGGGAAAAGAAAGGAAAATTTGGATCAAGGAGATTTAGTGGGAACACTTGTAGGTAATGCGTTGTATGTGTGTGCTATAGCATCATTCAACACTCCTATAGAACTAATGCTCTTTTATGGCCTTGGGTAGTACCTTTTCATATGAAGACTTGATGTCTTGTTGGTGTCTTTTATATTTTTTGAGAAATTCCCATGTCAAACTAGGGTTTGTAGTATTTGAATCTTTTTGTGTTTGAATTTGGGTTCCATATCTTCTTTATGAAGTGTCTATTTGTTTTGTGCCTTTGGAATAGGTGTTGCTTCTCTTAAACTTGTTGATAACACAGTCTTTGCTTTGCTTCTTTTGCAACATAGAAGTTGGCTTCTTTTTTCTTTCTCTTTCTTGTTTTTGAAAGGGGCTTGTGATTCTTAGATGAATGAGAGATATCAATTCTCTAGAGTTATTTTTATATTCAGAGTCTTTTGCATCTTTCTGGCCAATTATTTTGAAGTGATTAAGTCTCTTATTTTCACTAGTCTTTTATCTTTGTGATCATTGGTGACTAGTTGAATTTGAGTATTTTCACGCTTTTGGTCCTGAAATTTTTGTTTGTTTTCCCTTTCTCATCTTCTTAGTTCTTTATATCTTTAAACAAAAAAGAAAAAACATTTTCTTTGTGTTTCTTTTCTTTTGTTTTTGGCTTTGTAGTCTTTTGAGTTTTTGGAAAATGTGTGAATTCTTGTTTTAAGGTTAAGAGTCTTTTTTCTTTGAGGGGTGTTTTTTTTCTTTTGGGATTTGTTGAATTCGCCTTTGTGTTTGTGATAAAATTTGTTCATCTTTGATATTTTCCTTGAATATTGCATTTAAATTCTAGTGTGCATTAGGTTAGATGCATTTTAGACATCATTTAGTCTCTTTTCTAGGTTTTGAATGTGTGAGTCCTTAAAAGAGAAAGGAAATTTTTATTTTTTTTATTTATTAGGTTTCTCATAGAACCCTTGTAGAAATATCTTTCACTCAAGAAAAAGAAGTGTTGAATTCTCATGTAGCCTAGGTTATCTATTGATTTATTTTGTGTCAAAAAATCATCATTTGCACTTCCACTTCCCTTGTCTTAAATAAAAACTAACTAAAATGAGTGCTTAAAATTAAAATGAACTAGACTCTTTCTTTTTTTCATACAAACATCAACTACTCTAGGGAATTTATGAACCTCAAATAGGCGTGTAGAGAGTAAACTCTCCAAGGCTGCTTAAACTGAAGGTATAGAATTTTATTAATGAGTGGAAATATAGTGTTGTTATGTTGTCTAAGAAAGCTCCTTGAACATAGGAGTCAAGCAAAAGGACGTATGAAGGAAAGAGAGTTACCCCCTCTCCTACTTGTTGGATCCCTCACCCAAGCTCGATCCACCTAGCTTCTGACCAGGAGATGGTGACCTTAGTTTCCTTTCCTAGGGACCACACAGGTGACTATGAGGGGGAATGCCCATGGTATCTAAGGCCGACATTACATCACTTTCATACTACTTATGAAGGGTGCCCTTGCAAAGCTTGGGTACTTGCACTAGCAAAGGCTATTGTCTGGAGGTCATCATAACTTCCTCTGATAAATTCGTTGGTAGGCTTGGGCCCTCATCATCCCAAACTAAATTAAGGAGGTCCTTATCTTTGCTTTCTTGTATTTTGGTATCCAGTCCTAATCACCCAGAGTGGAAATACTTAGAATTTGTTTGCTTGGTTGTATCTTTAGGAAATTTTTTAGAGAGTTCTTTGTGCTCCTATCTTGCCATAGGTGATTTGAGTCTTTAATTTTTCTTTATATATAAAGGTGGTTGATTGACCAGTTCATTGGTCTAGAAGGCTTCGTGGGATTTCACTTACAAGTGTTGATCCTTCACCTAGAAGGTGTAGGATTAATTATGTGAGTTCTTTTGAACCAGTACCAACTAACGTGATAGAGATGGATCCTTCTCCTAGGGCTCTTATTTCATAGGGTGAACCTAGTCTATTCCATAATCTACGTGGAAATACTCTGGTGCTTGCTAGAGTACTCTTATAATCATAAGACATAGTAGAAATTGAAGACATTTATGAGTCCCATACGACTCCTACAAAACCTTTTCCTTCTCATCTTCCTTATGTTTTATTGTACATGGTTACCTCGAATCATAGGTCAGCTAGCCCTCTTCACTATCCTTCTTTCTTCTTAGTGGCCAATGTTAGTAGCACAAGTATGGATACCAATACGATTGGGGTACATACTCCTTCATCAACTATAGGTGGAGGTACTAATGTATCTCTACTATTACACCTAGTACATTAGTTATTAGCTCTACCTCCATCTCAGGGTCAGGTGGGGGCACCCAACCTTATACTCCTTTTACTGGTGCTTATCCTTTTGGAATGCCATTTAGTGGGATTCCTTCAGTCTTATCAACCTTACCTTATGTTTCTTCTGTATCTATGACTTTGATGGCTATTGGATCAACATGTTAACAAGGTTTTGTATTTGGAAGTGGAATTGTTCCTCCTTCCAATCCATCGTTGAATGTAGGATCAATGCCTTTTGTGGCCATGCTAAAAACATTAATCCTTTTCAAGGGAGCTAGGGTGTTATATATCCTTCTGTTATTGGTTTTGGGTCTGAGAATCTCTTTCATTTATTTGGTTAGTAGGGAAGTATTCCCTTACGTATTGTTGTTAATTCATAGCTTTTTTGTCCTTTGGCTAGTGCTTGGAATCATTACCAGGGACTCTCAAATTCATATAATTTTATGTCGGGAAGAATTTTACCTATGAATAGTAATCCCATAGTAGGGGGTGCATACCCTCTATATACCCCTGGAATACAAGGTATTCCTTATAGTTTAATTTCTTGTATGAGTAATCCTTGGTAGCCTGGTTCCTATCAAAATCTAGGATACTCTTTTCCAAATGTTGGGAATTCTACTCTTAAAGCTTGTAATTTTGTAGTCCCTTTACGCTTACTATTCCTGAAAACTCTTAATTTGCCAAATATTTCAAAATTGACTAATGATATGATCTGGTACAACCCATATTGGCCTTAAGTTCCTACTAAACGTTTGGTTGATATTCCTAAATTCGAAGGGAAGTCTGGTGAAGGTCCCGCAGACCATGTAACCACTTTCCACTTATGGTGCACATCAAACTCTTTGATTGATGATTGAATTAGCTTGAGACTTTTTCAACAAACCTTATATGGAAATGTGGTGAATTGGTATATCAGGTTAAAAGGGGGGGCGTTTTCTATGTTTGGTGAGTTAGCTACAATGTTTATCAACCATTTTCAGTTTCTTGCCCATTATGATGCCAAAACTAAACTTCTTACCAATTTTGAGTGGGACAAGGCTCCCCATATTTCTAGCCACATTAAAGAGTAGTAAAAAAGGAAGAGACTAATCAAGGCTTATTTCCTTGATGAATTTCTTCTAGAATGGTTTTTGAAATCATTACAACCAAAGATATCTAAAGATGTCTCACTTTCAAGAGTGTTCACTAAACAAAAGGTTATCTTTAGAGCCCAACAAGTAGAGATTATTTATTCCCAGTATGGAGTCCTCTATAAGAATTTTCGTGATGCTCCTAGATCGAAAATCGATCTAGGAAAACTGAAACGAAGCCCCCATGTCGATGGAGTTGTCATATTGATTGATATTAATATGGCTAGTTTGTTAAATCAATTACAACAATTGTCATTACAATCTGCTTCTGCAATATAGACTATGTTGTCCGTGTCTCCTCCTTCTGAGCCTTTAGTGGTTAATGTTGTTTAGTCCTTGAATCCCAAAGGAAATTAAAAATATGATGGGAAGAAGAAAGGGTGTGGGAAGAAAAAATATAAAGGAGGGAAGGGGAATGTGAATATACCTAGTGAAGGCACTAGTGAGTGAAAGGAGTCTAAACATAACATTAAATTTGCATGCAATTTATACAGTGGGGATCATCTTACTCGTCTTTGCCCCAAGATTCAAGATGCTCAGTGCTTGTTAGCCCAAAATGGTTTTTCTAGTTCATAGGATGTGCTTACTAACCCTTTACCCCAAGGGCAATAATTATTTGCTGGCGCGAATTTTAATATTGGAACCCCTATAGGGGGAACTAGGAAGGGGAATTTGCATTAAATGTGTATATTGTTAAGTCTCATGTTTATATTTCAACTAGTGCTCATGATTATGGATAGCTAGGACCTTCTAAGGATAAAACATCTTTTGATAATCAAGAACCTCTTCATATAGAGAGGCCCATAGTTAAATCTATAACTCAAATGAAAAAAGCCTCCTCAAAATGATCGACTTATATTCCAAATGCTAAGGTTGCTCAGAACCATTCCATTGTTGAATATTTAGCTCAGAGCCCCTATGCTATGTTGGAATTAGAGGTAATCCAGTCATTTCTTGTGCAAGGGAGTGTTTTGTTCACTACGATTGAAGCAATTGATGCAAAAAAATCTCTAGTAATTACATTTGATATGTCAAATATCAAAACGAGATTCCCTCATCATATGGATTTGCAAATTAAATCTATGCATCGTAATAATACCATCTTTTGAACTGTAGTTGATGAAGGGGCATCCACATGTGTCATTTATATGTCATGTTGGAAAGTTATCAAGGCCCTTGAAGTTGTTCCCTCTCCTACTCTCTTAACCACATTTGATGGTCATTCTCATAGGCCTCATGGGATTCTATCTGCCTTCCCTATTTGTGTAGGGGTAAGCTTGTTAATGTCAAGGTAGATATAATCAACGTTAATCTTTCTTATATTGTTTTTTGAGTTAGAATTCGGTTTATGCGATGAATGTCATAGTCTCATATTTATTTCACATCCTATGTTTTCCTCGTGAAGGGAGAATTCTTACAATTGATCAGTTAGCCTATTCTCCCATTGATCCTAATGTATATACTAACTCCAATGTCCCCTTGGTAAAGAATACCAAGTAGCCCATTGATAATTTAGGAGTTGGAATGTATTCCTCTTTGATGGGTACTTTTGATATTCCACCTCTTGTTGCTCATGTTAATGCCATTTCATCCTCGAGGATGGTCCCTCGACAATGTCCTTCTAGAAGTCATTATTTTTAGGATCCTTAGCCCTTGCCCCTCCTACAACCACATTAGAAGAATGATAAGTGGGTGCAATGGCTTATCTTATATCTCCAGAAGAAATTACATATCAATCTTGTTAATTTTGCAAATTTTGATCCCATCCTTGTTTCATAAGAGGATGTGGATGATGATGTGGCATCAGTTTGGAAAATTGATTCCACTTTGGCTATGTCTTGATGTCATTTTACTATTTGAGGAGGAAATTATAGAAGTAACGACTAGTGTAGAGAGACCATGAGATGATTTGCATCATCGGTCATTTTTTTTCCCTGACTTGCGCAAAGTCGAATAAAGTTTTTCGAGTCCTCTCTCTCATGGAAGTGTTAATAAAATTTTAAACCCTTTGGCTCCAAAACATATTTTTGTTGAATGTAACATGGCTAATATTTCATAAACTATTCGTGTGAATATTTCTAAGAATCCCAATGTTATCGAGAATATCTTCATCAGAGTTGAATGCTCCCCTAAAGAAATAAAATTTACACCGATATCTTTAAGTATTTTAGAGATATATTCTCTCGGGATTATAAGGAAATTCCTCGGATTGATCCTAGTATAGTTCAGCATGAGATGAAGACTTAGGAAAATGAAAATCCTATGTGTCAAAATATTTGATTGTTCAACCCTAAGAAAATTGCGGCTATCAAGGAATAAGTAGAGAAGCTACTTTAGGCAGGTTTCATCTACCTTGTTCCTTTAATTGAATGGGTTTCAAATCCAATCCCTATGGAAAAAAGGAAAGGAATAATTCCTGTATGCATTGATTTTAAGGATTTGAATAAAGCATGTCCAAAAGAAAATTTGCCTGCTCCATTTATAGATCTTATTATTGATGAGTATGTTGGGAATGAAATATTTTCTTTTAGGGATGGATTTTCTGGATACAATCAAATAACAGTTCGTCCTGAATATCAACAAAAGACGACGTTGATTTTCCCCTGGGGTACATTTTCATATAGGAAAATACCTTTTGGCTTTAAAAATGTTGAGCTAACTTTGAGCGGTCTATGTTATACGCTTTCCATGACATAAAACATATAATTGAAGCTTATTTGGATGGTTTAGATGCTTGCTCTCGTAAGAGAAAGGAACATCCAAAACATCTTCGTCTAATTTTTTACATAATTCGTTATTATAAAATATGGTTGAACCCTAATAAGTTCATTTTCACAATTACATCTAGTCGGCTGTTGGGATTCATCATTTCTAATGAAGGGATTCATGTTGAAATATGGAAACAAGAATATTCCAATTTCATTTTTCCTTGAATTAAATTGTGATTTAAAATCGAATTTAGTCTTAACAACTACTTGGAAATAAGTAATTAATTTATTTTAAATTAATTAGTTGGAGAAATTCAAGTTAGAAGTCTTTTCTGAAGTCATGCAAGAGTTATCCCTTAAATTAAGGAGATAAGATTGAGTTATATTTGAGTTGTAATTAGTTAACTTAGTTTACTGAGTTAAGTCCAGTTAAATTAGTTCCAAACTGTTTGAGGAACTAATAGCAAGTTAACAGCCAATTGATGCATTAATGCACTCAACTAGTGCTACTCCAGTTAATGGAAGATTCCCTCATGGAAACTCATGCTTGTCTATTTTGAGAAAGACCTAGTTAAGATTAATGTTCAAGGACAATGTACTATCAGTTGCATGTGCTTTCTCATGGAAAAAACTCATGCATGCAGTCAAGGATTCATCCTTGAGGATCACGTAGTTGTGAAAGCTTGGTTTTACACTTGGCAAGAGGAAAATCATCCACAAGGAACAACGCAAGGAAATAGGACCTTGGAGGGCAGAGAGGAAGGCTAGAGAGAAGCCAAGATTTCCTGTGAGCATCTATGAGGATTGTACTGAGAGCTCGCTAGCTATGAGAGCTAAGGCTTTGTATAATTCCTATGTATTTCCACCATGTATGATAATAGAATAGTGTGGGGTTTTTAGCTAAGGCTTTCCCCAAAGTATTTTCATGTGTATTGTGCCATTGATTCTTCTTCTTATAGTTATATTGTTAAGCTCGATATTTAAGCTTCCACAAATTGATAGTAGAAGTAGGTTATATTACTTTGCTTTGATTTATATTGCATTATTGGGGTAACCTATCACAGATTTTCTACATGGTATCAGAGCTATGAACAATATACTGAGAAGATAATTCGAAGTTTGAAGTTTGGGGTTGCAAGTGTAAATCGAATTCATATCATACTTCAAGGTTGGCCAATGGCGTTCTATGGCTTGAGACTCGAGTATGACTTGGAAGGTAGCTCGAATTACATAGCATGGAAAGATAGAATGGAGGTTGTATTAGAAGACAATGGCTTGAAAGAATCAATTGATCAAGAAATCCCAAAGTCAGCTTCAACTAATGCACAAGAGTTGGCTGAGTGGAAGAAGTGTGTGGCGAAGGCGAGACAGATCATCCTTGAGGCAGTTCGAGACCATATTGTCTCGAGTCTCCATGGGAAGGATACTCCATTTTGAATGTGGAAGACATTGAATGAACTCTACCAAAATAGTAGCAACCAGAGGAAATTGGCGCTCAAGGATAAGCTTTGAAGAATCAAGATGGAGAAGGGCGATACTATTTCCACA
Source organism: Pinus taeda (assembly GCA_000404065.3). Lineage (NCBI taxonomy): Eukaryota > Viridiplantae > Streptophyta > Pinopsida > Pinales > Pinaceae > Pinus > Pinus taeda. Next base: position 45,136 of record APFE030712989.1, read on the forward strand.
TATATGAAAAAGCTCACTATCTATAGAGATGAGCTTAATAGTGTTGGAATAAATATTGTCGATGATGATATGGTGAGCCTCACTCTCCTTTGCCTTCCAAAGAGTTGGAATAGCTACTAGGACTCCATGAATGGAAGGGAGAAACTACTAGATTTGGAATGATTGTGGTCAGATCTTGTGTAGGAGGAGATTAGGAGGAGCAAACGAGATGGTTCTTCATCCAAGAATGATGATGAAGAAAATCTGGCCTTAGCAAGTAAGGCAAGGAAAGGGATGCGAAAGGTTTCGCATTTCAAATTGAATTCTTCTCATGGAGGGAACAAGGGTGACATGTCTAAAGTAAGATGCTTCAATTGTCACAAGGGGGACATTATGTGACTAATTTCCCATCGAATAAGTCCAAGAAGGGATCCTTGGAATGAACAAAAGGTGAGGGATTAACCTCTCAATTCAAAATGGACTTTATCCTCATCGCATTCAGGGTGTCATCGATGATGGGTTGTGTCTGGTATCTTGATAGTGGAGCCTCATTCCACATGACCAGTGATAAAAATTTATTTAGTGCCTTGGAGAACAAAGACCTCAACATGCACATAAAGATGGGTGACGACGAAAGGTATAGTGTTTCAGGAGTGGGCACGGTTGCTTTTCAAAGGGAGCTTGGAGCTCCTCTCACCTTGACAGATGTGATGTATGTTCCTTGATTGAAGAAGAAATTGGTATCGGTCGTGATGTTAGAGGACAAAGGCTATGATGTTGTCTTTAGTAAAGGAAATGTGTTCCTAAGACACATAGCCAAGGTTCAGACCAAGAGGATAGGGATTCAGGTGACGAATCTCTATAAAATAGAGGTAGATGATTGTGCAGTATTGAGTATGAAAGCAGAATTAGTGTAAAGCCAAGACATTAGCGAGTTGTTGCATAGGTGGTTGGGCCATTTGCATCATGGGGATTTGCAGATAATGTAGCAAATATCTATAGGAATTCCCAAAGGTAAAATTGAGCAAGTTGACACATGCAAAGCTTGTAGCTTGGGAAAGTACACGAGTTCTTCCATTCATGATTGAGATAGTTGAGCAGAGGCTACCTTAGAGGGAGTTCATAGTAAGTTGTGTGGACCATTCTCGATGGAATCCACAACGAAGAAAAGGAATTATGTGATTTTCATTGATCACTATTCTCATAAATGCTGGATTTATTTCATGCAGAAGAAGGACCAAACCTTCACAAAGTTTTGTGAGTTCAAAACTTTGGTTGAGAAAGAGTCAGGGAAGAAGATCAAGGCCTTCAAAAGTGACAATGGTGGAGAATATGTCTCTCCAGAGTTTAAGGACTTCTGTGCAATGAAAGGAATTAAATGAGAGTTGACGAAACCTCATAACCCACAGTAGAATGGGGTGGCCGAGAGGAAGAACAGAACTATTGTAGGGGCAACATGAGTATAGTTTCATGTCCAAGGCCTACCACTTCACTTGTGGGTTGAGGCATGCAACCCAGCAGCCTATTTGCATAATAGAAGGCCACATCACATACTTGGGATGAAGACACCAGTGGAAGCTTTCTCCGGTAAGAGACTAGATGTGGGTCACTTCAGGATCTCTGGCTCATCAGTATATTTCCATGTGACAAAGCATGCACAGATGAAGCTTGAACCAGCAATAGAGTCGGGGATATTTGTGGGGTACATTGATACACCTAACAACTATTAGTTGTACTTGCCTACCAGTTGGAGGACAATGGTTCGCATAGATCTCAAGTTTGATGAGCAAAAGGCCATGTGAGCTTCCCTTGAGAGGGAGCTCAAACTACAGGCTATGGAGGAACTGTTGGTTCCTAAGGAGGAGGAGCCTCAGACTGATGTGGAGCAGCCACATGCAAAGGTTCTACAAGTGGAGACATCCACTCAAGCATAGTCTTCAAGCGATAGACAGAAGCACACAAGAGAAGCTGACAAATTGTTGGAGGATGCGAGAGAGAATGTGGGAGAACCATCTTCTCAGCACAGACAAAGGAGGTCACCTAAGAGGTACAATGGATACATGGCCCTTGCTGGGGAATTTGTTGAGACCGAGCCATCTTCCTTTGAGGAAGCAGTGCAACAACCGATTTGGGTCGATGCTATGGTGGAGGAGTATGACTCCATAGTTCGTACCGATGTTTGGGACACGATTCCGAGATTGTAGAACAAGTCAATTGTGAGTTCCCATTGGCTTTACAACGTAAAGAAAGTTGTTGATGGTAATGTGGAGAAGCACAAGGAAATATTTGTTTCCCATGGCTTTTCATAGGTCGGGAGAATCATGTTGCTGCAGTATATTTCAATGGAGGAGCAAGATGCTGACATTTTGACAAAGGCAATGTCAAAGTGTAAATTTGAGTTCCATAGAGACAGGATCGAGGTGGTAGATAATGCCTTTCTTATTGAGAGGAAGTGTTGAATATTGACAATAAGAATATTCCAATTTAGTTTGTCCTCGAATTTAGTCTTAACAACTACTTGGAAATAATTAATTAATTAATTTTAAATTAATTAGTTGGAGAAATTCAAGTTAGAATTCTTTTTGAAGTCATGCAAGAGTTATCCCTTAAATTAAGGAGATAAGATTGAGTTATATCTAAGTTGTAATTAGTTAGCTAAGTTAAGTCCAATTAAATTAGTTCTAAACTATTTGAGGAATGAATAGTGAGTTAATAGTCAGTTGATGCATTAATGCACTCAACTAGTGCTACTCCATTTAACTGAAGATTCCCTCATAAGAAACTCATGCATGTCTATTTTGAGAAATACCCAGTTGAGATTAATGTTAAAGGACAATGTACTATCAGTTGCATGTGTTTTCTCATGGAGAAAACTCATGCATGTAGTCAACGATTCATCCTTGAGGATTGTGCAATTTTGAAGGCTTGGTTTTCCACTTGGTAAGAGGAAAATCATCTACAAGGAACAACGCGAGGAAATAGGAGCTTGGCGGGTGTTGGGTGCTAAAGGTGTCTTTTAAAAATCCTAATTGCCTCACATTAATTATCAACCTGGGTAAGTATTTTTGTTTCAAGAGTGTACACAATATGTGCAAGCTATAAATCTAGAGAGTAATGATTTAAGATCATCTGTTAAATTCAATACAAGAGTAAACAGATCAAACCATAAATATCAAGATTGTAACTTTTAAGGGAAATAATACATCTAAGCATCAAGACTTAATCTCAAGCAAAACCATAATTCAATCTTAAGAAAGCAATTAGAATGGGAATAAAATCAACTGAGAGTATTTTAGCAGTAACTGAGATTTTTTAGCTAGATCTACATTAATCACGCTCCGATATACTTAACCAATCTCTTTCAGATGATTCTATACTAATCATACTCTTATCGTAATCAATGGGAATCAATGTCTTAATTGATAATTAATTAAATATGTAGTGAGCATAAATGAAATCAGATGACAAAGTTGCGAAGTACATGAGACCAGAATAAAGGAAAGTAAACTAACTACAATGTAAACTCACAAAAAATCAGAAGATATCAACAGAATAAACTCATAGGAAATGCAAATATATAAAATAGAATAACCTTACAGGAAATGAAAAAGTATCAAACAGAGAATAGCAGTAAGATACGCTAGAGACCAAGCCCTAGCCACCAACGAATACTGTTGAGCTACTTCAGAATATCTGAATGACCAACAATGAAAATTATATATTAATCATTAAATTCACTCCTGATTACAATGTGATCTGTCCTTTAGAATAACATTCTGTATATTGAAATTACAATTGAGGTCCCAAGCAAAAAGCTAAATCTCTCCATTATCCCCACTCCTCCTATCCTATCCTATCCTATCTCTAATTATCCCCTTCTTTGATATCTGTTTTCATTTAAATACATAGAGAGCAGGGAGAAGTTACAACGAAGATGATTAAAAAATGATTCCCATAACAAAATTGGATTATTCACAACAAATTGATCAGCAATATCATATCTAAAATATCTTTTCATCAACATTCAATAGGAACATGTCGAATTTGGTATTGCAAGTGAGATAATTTGGAAACTGCCTGCAATAGTGAATCGGAGAAAATCGTCTTCAAATAAATTTTGGTTTCTCTTAATACAAACCGAATTTGGGAAAGCTACTCACTATACGACTAACTCGGTCTGTTCTGAACAAAACCCATGTTTCAGATCTTCCAGATTCTTCTCCATTTGTACGAAACATCCAATGGAAAACTGTCACTTCTTATTCCAATGAATTTCTGAGTTGGAATATTTAATGATGAGCTGGAGATCAAATCTGCAATCTGGAAAATATCTTGGAGGCTAAAAAGGTGAGTGATGTTACAAAAAATCTATTAATAAACCATCAATGGTAAAATCATGCATAATAATCATCAAATTATTAAAAATAAAGGAGAAGAAATAATATTTATCCATAAGAGCATAAATAATTATAAAATGGGATTATATGATAAAGTATGATAAATGACGTGATAAAGAATGGTAGAAATGGATGAAATGGGCATTAAAGAGTTATAATAATAGTGACAAACTAGCGGCCCAATAGAGGGTGTAGGGGAAGGCTAGAGAGAAGCCAAGATTGTCTGTGAGCATCTATGAGGATTGTACTGAGAGTTTGCTAGTTGTGAGAGCTAAGGCTTTGTATAATTCCTATGTATTTCCACCATGTATGATAATGCAATAGTGTGGGGATTTTAGCTGAGTATTTCCCCAAAGTATTTTCATGTGTATTGTGCCATTGATTCTTCTTCTTGTTGTTATATTGTTCAGCTTGATCTTTAAGCTTCTGCAAATTGATAGTAGAAGTAGGTTATAGTATCCTGTTTTGATTTATATTGCATTATCGAGTTAACCTATCATAGATTTTCGACAATTCATATTTATCTTTTCAAGGTTGAGGCAATAATTTAGTTTCCTCCCCCATTCAATATTCGTCAACTTCAAGTCTCCAAGGAAAATACAATAATTTTAAGGATATTTATCGTAAACAATGCTGAGATCACAAAAGGATTTATGCATTTACTTAAGAAAGGTGTTTCATTTATTTGAGATGAATTTTCTCAAAACTCATTTGATGCTTTGAAAAAGGCATTGACCTTTGCTTCTCTTTTGAATCCACTTAATTATAGTAGATATTTCCTTTTGTACCTCACGACAATAGAATCAACTATCAATATGGTTATTGTTTAGGAAGATGATTCCCATAGAGAGCATGTGATTTATTATGTAAGTCATGGCTTAGTTGGTCCTGAACTCTAGTATTCTCATATTGAGAAATTGGCTTTAGCAACAGTTCATGTTGTTCAATGACTCCATCATTACATCTTGTTGAGAAAAACCTTTGTTTTAGTTGACGCCAGTGCATTTCAATTTCTCCTTAGTAGGCAAGTGATTCGAGGCAAATATAATAAATAGATTATTGTTTTCCAAGAATTTTATCTAGAGTTTATGTCAGCTAAATCAAAGAAATCTCTGATTTTCGCAGAATTAATTTCACAATTACCTTGTGAATGAAATGATACTTATGAAGAATAATTTCCGAATGAACATATTTTTCTTATCTCCTCACAAGATTGTTAGTATGAAGACATTGTTGTATATGTCCATACTTTGAAGTTCCCTTAGTCGTTTTCTAAAGATTATGGTGGAAATTACGTCACCTGGATAAGAATTATCTAATCATTGGTGATACTTTATATCATCTTGGGGTTGATTCAATTCTTATACAATGTTTGACCCTAGAAGAAGTTGATTCAGTTCTCAATGACTGCCACAGTGGGGCTTGTGGAGGTCATTTGTCCAGGTTTTCTACAACTCAAAAAAAATTGCGTGTAGGGTATTTTTGGCCTTTGATTTTCAAATATTGTATTGAGGCGGTCAAAAAATGTTGTCCTTGTCAAGTTTGTACTTCAAAAATGCATGCTCATCTAGCTCCGATTTTTTCTGTCATTACTATCAGTTCACTTACTAAGTGGGGAATTGATTTTACTACTTGTATCCCGACTTCAAAAAAGGGACACAAGTACATTATCATAGTAGTAGATGACCTTACGAAATGGCTTGAAGCTATGCCCGCTTTTAATAATGATGGTGAGACAACATCTCTTTTCCTCTTTAATCAAGTCATTTTGATTTTTGGTATCCCTAAAGAGATTGTCATTGATCATGGCATTCACTTCCAGAATAAGACAATGTCTAAGATGGCTTCAAAACTAGGATTTCAGGAGGAGCATTCATCTCCTTATTATCCTCAAGCGAATGGAAAAGTTGATGCCATTAGTAAATCCCTTAAGACTATCCTGCAAAGGAAGATTAATCAATCTATGTCCAACTGGCACATCATGCTATATCCTGTGTTATGGGCATACCAAATGTCTATAAAGACTACTATGGGGTTCACTCCTTTTTAGTTGATTTATGATTTTGAATCAATATTTCCTATATAATTTGAGATTCCATCTCTTAAGGTGGTAGTCTAGCTTCTTCCAGACACCTCAAGTCTTGAAGAGTTCCTTGTATATTTGGAACATCTTGATGAGTAGTGTCGATATGTCGCTACAATGAATGAGGCCAATAAGAAAGGAGTCAAAGCTCAATATGACAAGTTCATACAACCTATGGTTTTCTCTAAAGGCAACCTTGTCTTGGTCTATGACCAAGATAAAGACACCTTGGGGGTAGGAAAATTCAAACCTATGTGGTACGGTCCTTTCATTGTTAAAAGGGTTTTGAATAAAGGTGCTTATAAATTGATTGATTTTGAAGGTGTTGCCTTGGTGGGACTTAACCTAGGTTCAACGTTAATTAGCCAAACAAATCCTTACACTACTGGCCCTTTCGGCATCAACCCATGGAGTGCGGACTGAAGTCTCACCCGAAGCAGTATGGGGGGACGTTGGAACCAAGTTTCCACACCCTTGAGATGGTTGTGATGTCGATTTATTCCAACTATACCTGCCTTGATGGAGGGGGCTTCATGCTCTGGTCTATCCTTCAACACCTTCGCAATCTGTTACAATCGGCTTTCAAGTAGCCCCAACTAGGGGCTGAAGTCCTTTCATGCTGATATGCTAGTGAACTGCGCTATTTCCAAAATTAGACTAAATATATTACTTATCTTATTGATAGATCTTGATTATCTTCACGTAAACAAATGTTCTTACATGCATTCACTTAATCAACATAGTTATACACATTCATGCATTATATAAGCCTTCGAAGTGAAATTCATACCCAATATAATAGATGCACAAACAGGAAATAAAGACATAGAAATGATAGAAACTTATCTTTATTAATACTTCCAGATGATTACAGACTCGACTAGCCCTATGCACTCAGTTGTGGACTACTAGGCCTCTGCAGACTCAGCTGCAATGCCTCTACCTATGATGTGACCCAAAACTTAGACTTACACTTCAAATCTATCTCACATACATCTTCATTATTCTCTCTTAGATTATTTCTATCTACTTACAACTTCACTCTATTTATACAATCCCATGGTCCATGGACCATGGGTAGATATTCTACAGCCGACATTACATTGTCAAAATAAGGGCGAACAACCCTATGACTCTTTAACAACTACGCACTTCGCACCCACAAAATGTGAAGTCTTTACATTGGAATTACAAAATTGAACCAAAATCTAGGCTCTAAGCCTGAAAACTAGCCTTGAGGGATCCCGTGCCCAATAGGCCCCCAACACAAACATCGTGACTCACCCTCAAGTCACTCTACAGGTGTGGAGATCTTAGCGCGAAGACCTCCCAGCACTATTTGGATTGCAACAAGTTCAGCAGCACACTAAGCGACTGCCTGTTAGACTTCCTCCACACGCTATTCGGTGACTAATGTTGTTGAACTGCTGCCCTGAATCCTCTCCTGAGCCGCTTGCAGTTACGTGAGATTTGATTCAATGGATGTTGTAATTGTATATGCCTCATTGATCCATGGATTTAGGTGTGCTTTCAAGACCACTTCTTTGTGCCGAGCAGCATCCACCTGTTCCTTGAGCACCTTTGCTTGCTACATCCTTGCAAGCCTTTGTGTAAGGGCAACTGTCTGCACAGTCTCTTTTACCTCATCGTATTTATGTTGCAGCTTGCACACCTCTGTCTCTAGGTGCTCTGTGTTTGGCTCCTCTTGCAGGGTGGTTAGGACATCAAATGACTACTCGAACAACTTCATGTCGCTTTTTACTGCACTATCAACCACCGCCATTGTTGTTGTGACTGCAGTGGTACACTATTATCTGACCTTCGGCAGAGTTGAAGGTTGAGCCTTCAATTGTAGTTCTATGATCTACAGGCAGCTCCAGTTGAACCCTAGCCATCTCTACTTTTTTGCACCCTTATCACTAACTTACAGACACCTGCCTCCACCGGTTCCTCTACTTGAATGTCCAACTTTGGGACCATTTGACAGGCTTCCTCCCCAACCTGCATAATCTGTCTTTTCTATTCCACTACCTCATTGTGCTACAGGCTCAACTGCTCAATGTTTATGTGCTGCTCACTCATTACCTTTATAGCACAACTCTCCCTGGCCCACAGTTCCACAGTGAGTCCATCCTACAAAAGATATAGCGTCTCTTGAGGGAGCGTGGCCATATTTAATCCAACCCCTTTCAAACTGCTGACCATGGCCCTATCAAACTCTGTTTCTGTAGCAAGTGCTCTATCTGGTAGCACTATCATGTTGTTCATCCTGGTGCACAACATTTCCTCGGCTACTGAAGTGTCAACTCCGAGGCTAATAGACATTGTGCCAGCCTGTGGAGTGCACACCTACATCTCTTGTATTTCTATCTAGAGAGCCCCCAATACCAACTAGTGTTGTTCCTCAAACTACTAGAGGGCCTCAGCGGTGACATCCCTCACTGTTTTGCCAATATCATGCAAATCCCCTTTAGTTTGGGTGATAGGGTCAAATGGACATCTTTGAGGCCTTTGTTTGCTTTCATAGCCCTGCCTGCTCTCGTGGTTGAAAATGTTTGAGTTGGGTGGAAATCATCTGTGGGTCTGCACCACCTTGTTCTATCTCTATCTCTAGCTCAAGCGAAGGTGACTTTTGTCCTTTATGCTCTTCTTCGACTATTTTATGTTGTTTTTCTGCCAATGTTGCAATTTCGTGGACTACCTGGGCCTTAGCCATTGCTTCTTCTTTCCTACACTTTTTTTCCAGCTGCGCAATCCGAAGTTTTGTCTCCTCCTTCTTGCACTACATGGCAGACTTCTCTGTTTCCACCACAAAGCTAGATAGAGCACACCACTCTGGCAGCCAAGACTCAAGGACTATGAATATCACATCTTCAGTCACCAAATAGGGTAAATCATGCCACTTCTTCGTAGGGTCCTTCCGTGCCCTTATGAATACTTGGTGTAAATTTTCTTTGAAATCTGCAAAACTCGGAAAACTATTGTAGACTATGGGTGATAACTGACGCATGTGATTGATCCCCATCCTGATATTCATTTCCATGAGTACCAAAAATATCTTTCTCTCTTTGATCTACTGCATCCTGGTCGCCGATAGCAAAGCTTACTTTGTTGCCTCTAGAAGGTCCTGAGTGACCAAAGGGAACTGGCTATCTTCAGGAAACTCCCATGCCACCAGTACTATCGACAATAGGAGCCATGTGTACCCTGCTCGTGTGCCTCACAGTAGTTCACAAGGAACTCACTACATAGGTAGTTCGCGCAGTTGAACTGGACCCCTTCTACGCATTGCACTGCTAGTGCAACCACTGGCGCAGGCACCTCATTCGTGTGACACTTCCACATCACCTTCTCTACCAATATCTATGTCGTGAATTTGACAACAAGGTTTTTAATGCTAAAGATGGCATACCCTCAGTTCTTCTTCTCCAACTTAAACTTCTTTTTCATTGCTGCCACGAGGGCCAATTCACCACCTTTGCCCTCTTAAATGTTTGTTGGGTCCTCCCCTGAGCAAGGTGGCCATATAATCCAATGAATCAGATGATCTATGATGGGTATGGAATCCTCTAGCCACAAGCACCCGTCATTGACAAAGCAAAGCAACTGCCTGATGACGAAAACAGTCACTACAGCGCGATGGTAATGCGACTCCCAGAGCAGGTTTAGCAACCGAGATTTCTTCACACCTATGAGCCATTTTTATGGCTCTAATTGGACTGTTCCAGTATTTTTGTCAATGCTCTGGCGCATTAGCTTCGCAGTCACTAAATGCAGGTACTTCGCATGGTCAACAGGATCCCAATCTTCAAATTTCAACACAAGGACCCATCCCAAGTGCGCTCCCTCAAAAACCATATCATCAGGGAGTAGCGAGGTTTGTAGAGAGCTCCTGCTCTCATCTATATCCTTTGGAACCTTGGCTTTACCCTTTCGCAGAGGAACATATTTTGATAGCCTGGTGATAGGGTCCACACCCTAGGTTTCGACTTCCATCTCTACATCCTCCTCCTCCACCAGGATTTCTTCAAATTCTTCCTCCTCATCGGCCTACAGATTAATGGCCTTCCCCTTTTCCCACAATGTGAGCTTGTTCCTTAGTGGATTTCGGGGTGAGAAACGCACTGGTATCATGGCCTGCTTATCCTTCTTAGGTCTCGGTGTTCGCAGTGATTTATGGACCTCAACGATTATTCTGGCACTCTCTGGGGCTACCAATTCTGAAATTTCCTACGAGGCTTCCTCTGCTATCACTACTACTATATCCATGGATTTTTTGGGTGCTGACATAGTGCTACTCCATAGTTTTTTTAGTGTCTCTGATGGTTGTTCAAATAATGAATTCGCTTTCATAGTCTCGAATAACTCTCGGTTCATGAATACTTGAGCGTGCAAAAACTTAGTTCTCAAATTTCCAAGTGTTGTTTGCGGGGTAGCCACTTGTAATTTATAGCACCTTTTGAATTTGAATTCGACCGTTCCCCCCACATTCAATCCATCAATGCTAGATTGGCAACATATTTTCAAAAATCTAGCTAATAAAGTTCGCCTTAAATGCCTTCCTCCTGCTCCATTTGGCCTCAAACCAAGCATCAAATCGTGAATAGTGTCTTTAATAGTCACATTCCAGCAAACTTGCATGCCAGCACAACTATCCTCATGTTGTTGTGAACCCTGTGACACTTCACTACTGCGCGTAATCCTGACATCGCACAATTCCTGGGCATAGTAGTTTATAGTCTCGCACCTCCTTTCAGCTACCTGGAGTGCTAAGACTATGCCACTTTCATATAGTCACATTGCTAGATCATTGATGTATGGCTTGAAGCAACTGCCATTCACCTTTCCTAGGAAGGGTTCTCCATTTAACTTGACCAATTGTACCACACCTCCATCGGTAATCTCATTAATAATATACGGCCCTAACAAGTTCATCCTGAACTTCCCTGGGAATTTATCAAACTTACTATCATACAACAACACCAAATCCTTCACCTTAAAGGTGTGTAGCTTAATATGTCGATCGTGCCATGCCGTTTCATGCTACTTTTGGACCTACTGGTGAAATCCAACCAAAATTTGTTCTTCTTCTAGCTCATCCAACTCCATGAGCCTCTCTTTTAGGGCTATGCAATCCATCATACCTATGAGCATTGCTATGCACAGACTAGGGATGATGTATTCCATATGCATTATGGCTTCCACTCCATAGACAAGCCTAAAAGGTGTCTACCCTGTTAGTTTCTTGCATGTCATTCGATAAACCCATAACACTGCAAGTATCTGTAGCTCGCAAACACTTTGCTGAGCATTGCATACCTTGGTCAACGCGTTTTCAAGCACTTTGTTGAATGCCTCCACTGTCTTGTTAACCTTTCAGTGATAAGGTGTGCTCTTTTGATGATACACCTAAAAATCCTCCATTAGTGCACTAATCATCTCGTTCAGGAAGTGTGTACCATGATCACTCATCAAGACCTTTAGACATCCAAATCATGTCAGTACATGTTCAAATAGAAATTTTGTGGCAATCACGCTAGTGCAATCCTTCACTGGTTTCAATTCTGCCCAATGAGTCAAATGCTCCATCACAGTGATAATATACCTCACACCTGTCTTTCCTTGAGGTTTAATGGGTCCTACAAAATCGATTTCCCACTTTTCGAAAGGTTGCAACATCATTTATGGATTCAAAGGCATTTCATCCCTTCGCAATGGCCTGCTTGCTTTTTGAAGTACATCACATGCCCTGCAATATACTTTTGAATCCTAAAGAAGGGTTGGCCACCACAACCCTGCACGTAGAATCTTCTGTGTGGATGCTCTTCCTTCATAATGTCCTCGCAACATTAAGAGCCATTTGCAAATTTGCCCCCCCAACACATGCTTATTGACCAAGTATTTTAGTGCGGAGTACATGTGCATCTGCTAAGGTTGGGGCTTTTCTCCATAGGCCTATGTCCACTTGGCCAGATGCATGTGCGCATCATTTTCCTACATTCATGCCAATCATCAAAGCTTCCTTTGGGCGTACCCCACCATCTTGCAAGCATAGCGTGCAGCACCCAGTCCAAGGCCTGGAAGTATTGCTTTTCTGACACCTCCCTTTCAAATGCATCCAAGAAGGTATCTACCTCATTTAAACCATCATAAGTAGGCATATCTCTTACTTCCGCCGACATGTAGTGTAGTGACTAAGTCATCATGTTGCAATACAACGTAGTTACCTCATGTAACTAATTCTGCTATCGTTCTACTTCTTCGTCTAAATCTGAAGTGCAGGAGCTCTTGCACTCCCATGTAATCCATCCATCCATAGTGGGATTCACCCAATCTTGGTCTCATGCAGTTATCGTATAGATGCAAACCAAATCATCATCACTCTCATAATTGCAGACTGGCTCCGTATAGCGCGATCCTTTAGCATGGTCCAGGGGTAATATTACGTGCAGTGATTTCTTCGCAAAGATCATCTTCCTCTTCTTCAGATTGATTACCCCATTCATATCAGTTTCCCAGTCAATTCTCAAGAGCACGGGGTAGGGATTGTTGTCATCAACAATCTCTATTACTTCAAAGTCTACCAGCGTGCTTGCTCCCTAAATATCCACAATTACTCCATGTAATCACCCCATGGGTATGATATTCTGCTGGTTTTCCATTCTCAGCTGAATAGGAGACCATTGCAGCGTAGGTCTCCCCATTCACTCCCATGTCTATTTTAGTAAAACATTTGCATTTGATCCCAAATCTAGAATGAATTGGTCCATATTGTATTCTCCAATATGCGCAACTAGTCTCATTTCATGCCCTATCCTTGTCTTATACTTTCTGATCTTCTACACTACGCATGGTTCACTTGGTGTAGTCCGAGCACATCTGTTGATGAGTTCCTGTAACACTTTTATAGCCTTACTGTCGTGAAGTAGCTTCATATAGGTTTCCAAGAATGTTGTGAGCATAGAGGGGTCCATCTCTAGCTCAGGCTTAACTTTGCTTCCTGAAGTGGGGGCCTCAACAAAGCTCTTCTTAGCATCCATGAAGGTTTCCTGAGCACACTCCAAATCAAACTCAGCTTCTTTTATCGAGGCTTTGTGAACCCAGGCACTATCTTCTAGCTGCTTTCCCTTGTCATCTCCTGTCGCAGTTCCACTTCAAAGCACAATGTTTACATTCGGATCTTCCTCACACGGCTCAAACCTCATCAGCTGCAGGTTTGGAGTTGGGGGAGGTGGTAGCGCTCATTTGTCACATATCCTAGCTATCAACGTAGGACAATCTTCTATCTCATGATCAAACAACATGAAATAATTTCACAACGAGCACATTGGATTAGTGTAATTGCATGCATAGTGTCTTGACCCTCCGTAATAGTAGAAAATCAACCGTCCCTGACCTCTACCAAGTCCTCCTCCTCCTTGACCTTGTCCACACCCCTGAAATCTTGTTTGCACCATCCTTTCATTCTGATCAAGGGGCCACATTTTGGCCTAAACCCTATAGGTGGGAGTTCTATCCATCATCAATTCATAGCTCCTACAAGTACGCTCGTCTTGTCCCACTAGCCTGCAAAAGTTGTAGAACAACTGTTGCAGATTTTACGTATACTTCTGTAACAAGTGGCAGTTATATATGGCATTATTTTTGGCTACTTGACAAATAGCACACCACAAAGCAGGTGCCATGCTAGGTCCTACTTGAGCTTCTAGCCTTAAAGGCATCGATCCTCCTCCTACAACATAATTTTTAAAGATTGGGCAGTGGTCTTTGTCATGACCCTGACTCTTGCATTTCATGCACCATACTTCCTCATGCACTTTTGGTTGAACCATCCTATCTTGCTTCAAACTTTGCATCTCAACACATAGATTCTTTAGTTGCACATGGATATGTTGAACTCCTATATTAGGATCTTGCATCGGGGTCTCATGCAGTTTCATGGAAATCTCCAAGGCTTCTGCCTGAGTTGTTATCTTCTGTTGTGACAACGCACTCCTTAAGTGTGGTAGTAGCGAAGCTACAAACCACTCACAATGTTTTCCATCTGTCAAATTGATGTTTGCTTCACGAATCGTACATTTCAACCTCTGCTCCAGTTCCCAAGGCATCTTGCCTGGTAGCATCGTGATTTCTTTGAATCCAATAATCGATTGCGCTTTAGATTTAGGCCTACTAAATTCTCTATTCAGTGTTGCTTCATTGTCCGCTATGTTGGGTGTGGAGCCTGATTATCTTCTGTATTCAAAGGTATCAGTACATTGGACCCAAGTTCATAATGGAGCAGCAATGCTTCCCGTAAAATATTCGATGTAAAATTGCCTTGTAAAATGTTGTAATTTCGTAGTCAATCTGGGCCATTCATTATGCAAAGATCTGACGGTAGAAGTTATGTTTAATTTAGGTTTTTTTGCCCTAAAAGGCAACCCCTCACAATATATGAGGGAATTGCATTGTGTCTATGTATATCTATATTCTGAGTGAGGACAAGAGAGGAGATTAAGAGAGAAGAGGGAATTACAACAGATCTGTTATAGGTTGTATCTCTTTAGTTTGCTAGATAATATAAAAAAAGGGACTAGTTGTTTCTTCATGGACGTAGCCCAAAGTGGGTGAACCACGTATATCTGTGTCTCTCTTGTTTTATGTGTTTCTTTTGTTTATATTTCTGCAATATTTTATGTGTTACATTGCTTTGTAATATATAATTCTCTAACAATGCTACTCTTGCATATGGGTTATAATTGGAGTACTTAATAGACCACGTCAATGCACGGTCCTGTAGGGCGCTAACTAGTGTTGATTTCTTTATATGGTCATTTGTAACACCTTGAGCTTCCCATGCAACCTTTACTACGAACCAGAATTAGTCCGGATCCTCATTTCCCAAGCCTTTGAATGAAGGCAACTTCACTGTGTTCACCATACTGAATCACGGTGGTGGTGGGGTTGGTACCGATGAAGATAGAGGTGATGGTGAAGCTAATGGTGGTGTGGGTGGAGGTGGTATTCACGAAATTCTTTGTCTTATCAGATGAATATCACTTCACAGAGAGACCTTCACGAGCTCTTCCTCATCCCCTCACGGAGATGAAATCAAGGGGTTGTTTTTTGGACCCTTCTTTCCTTCATTCCTGTAAACCTTTTCTCTTTGTGTAGCCTCGAACATCAAGGTAACTACATAACCTGATTTTCACACAACAACATTTTAATCCAAGTATTAAAAGATTTTACATACTTACCTTGCGGTCCTTTGAGAAAGCATCACTCTAGCTTGCTATAGTTGATTGATGTGTCAACCACGAACTCAATAAAAAATCCTCTAATAATACGATCGAGATAATGATCAACCGTGCACGCAATCTTATCCTCTGATGCTTCTAACCTTCACACTAGCTTTGGGGTCCACACAAAAGGACTATTAAGTTTCCACCTTCCTTAGCTATCTGCTAGCTTCATGATCCACTCGTATAGCTCAATAGGGAAAGATGCGCAAAAGATTTTGTGGATCTCCATATACAAGTAGCTATCTAACCATTGTTCTTTTGACAGTCATAGGTTTATATTCTCCTACACTGTGAACTCATGAATTCTTTTGTCCAACCAGCCTTCGATTTCTTTCTTAGTTGGATTCCAATGATACAACATCACACATCTCTTATGCAAATTCCGGTCCCAATAATGGAGCCATTTGTTGGCTTGAGGGGGCTTGACCCAAGTTCATCATTAGTTAGCCAAACAAATCCCTACACTATTGTCCCTTTTGGCATCAGCCCACGAATTGTGGGCTAAAATCTCACCTGAAGCAATATGGGGGGATGATGGAACCAAGTTTCCACACTCATGAGATAGTTGTGATGTCGATTTATTTCAAATATATCTACCTTCGCACTCTGGTCTATCCTTGAGTACCTTCGTGATCTATTACAATCGACTTTTGTGCATCCATAACCAGGGGCTGAAGTTCTTTTGCACTAATATGGCAACGAACTGTGCTATTTCCAAAATTAGACTGAGAATCTTACTTATCTTATTGACAGATCCTAATTATCTTCGCATAAACAAATGTTCTTACTTGCATTCACTTAATCAACATAGTTATACACATTCGTGCATCTTATAAGACTTAGAAGTGAATTCATACCTAATACAACAAATGCATAAATAGGAAATAAGGATGTAGAAATGATAGAAACTTCTCTTTATTAATACTTCCAGATGATTACAGACTCGACTCGCCCTGCACAATCAGCGGCAGGGGTCTGTGCACTCAGCTGTGGATTACTAGGCCCCTGCGCACTCAACTGCAAAGCCTCTACCTATGCAATGGCCCAAAACTTAGACTTACACTTCTTATCTATTTCACATACATCTTCATTATTCTCTCTTAGATTATTTCTATCTACTTAGAGCTTCGCTCTATTTATAAAATCCGCAAACCATGGGTATATCTTCTACAGTCGACATTACATTGTCAAAATAAGGGTGGACAACCCTATGACTCTTTAACAACTACGTGCTCCGCGCCCACAAAATACGAAGTCTTTACATTGGAATTACAAAATTGGACCAAAATCTGGGCTCTAAGCCCCAAAACTTCCTTTGGTGGATCCCGCACCCAACAAAAGGAAATGTGTTGTTAGAGCCCAAAAATGGGTTCTATCTCAAGAATTATTATTCCTAGGATCTTCCCTAACATATTCTTTGTTTTGTAAATATTGTACATAATTTTAGCTTATGTCTATAGGTGTTGTGGTGATGATGGTGTTTTTGATCTGCTTTGGTAGGTTTCAATGGGTGATCTGGTTTACTTAGGATTCACAAATGGTTCTAGTAGACATACTCAGAATTTAACTTTCATTGCTTGGGTAATACATTATCCATCTGGTTATGTTTTGGTCACAAGATGCATGTGTATTGGTTCTGCTTCTAATAATATGGCTCAATGTAGTGTCATTATCAATTTACTTTTTCAAGAAATATCTCATGGTATTAAATCATTAGTCATTTAATTGGGCTCACAATTGGTTGTGTCTCAATTAAATAATGTTTATTGTCTGAGGGATCCTTTATTACATAACCAATTTTTGAGAGTGAGATTATTACAAAGATCATTTATTTTTATTACTTTCATTCATATTCCATGATCAAATAATGCATTTTTTTTCTATGGCCTACCAAGCATTGGATTGGCATATCAATCATTCATCACATTAAATCAAAACATCAAACAATCATCTGTATATATGATCAAGTCATCATGAAATATCTATATATAGATAGATAAGTGTCTCAAAATATTACAAAATGTGCACAAATGTCCTGCAAAATTATGGCTTAATCCTGATCACGTCCATATCAAAAATATCAGTGATATGAAAACCAAGTCTGTGGACCCTACCCTGGATGAGAATCCCAGTAGAAGTCAATCGCATTCTCTAGTTGGTAGAACGGTTGTACCCACTCTTATGGTACTCCAACCACTCGTCTTTGTATAGCACCGAAAAGATCCTCTACTACTACCATTGAAACTTGAGGAGTCAAATGCTTCAAGTTCCTTTATCATGATCATTTAATATTGAAAGGATTTTTGTTTCACAAAAAAAAAGACTTTACATTTCTTCAGATTATATTAAAAAATACAAAAAATCAAATATGTTAAAAAATCAAACTTACTAATATTTCCCCATGCAGCTCCTTCAGGAAGTGCTAACTTTGGGTCCCCTCATAAGTCTAGTCCTGTTTTGGGCTAATTTATTAACACAAATTAACACAAGTATTTCATTTTCAATCCAGGTTTGCAAAAGTTGGAGGCATGTCCAAAATGTATGGATATCAGATGTAGTCAATCTTTAGAAGATAAAATATGAAGAACTAAGGAAAAACATATTATAAATATAAATCTAATCAAATAATTTCTAATTCACTTCTGCAATATATTTGAGATGAAGTGGCTCCTAACTTAGGATATCCTTGATATTCTTCATCACAAATTCATTCATCATTATGCTATTGTTAGAAAACTGGAACTTCATAAAACTACTTCAAAACAAGAAATATGAACTTCAGTTTTTATTCATTAATCCAATAGAAGGAGGGTTCAACTTGAAAATTGTGTTGTCCCTTCATATCAAAATGATAAATAAAGCAAGATTCATCAGAAAACATAAATCATCACACATCAATTCAAGTAAGAAAATCTGAAGCAAAATAAGTAAACAAATATGAAGCAACTAATTCATGAATGTCAGGTTAATTTAACAATGAAGTGTACTTAGCTTGGAGTGGGGGCCCTCCAACCTTGCTTTACACACTTGAAGAGTTTATCAACTACTCCAACTTCAGTCAATCATTCACAACATTGAACAACAAAATGAAACTAGAACACGTTCTTCAAATTAACTTCAAATGTTCAATTGTCTCAACATAAAATTATACAAATTCTACATGGCATAAGCCTTCAAATTTTTGGCTTAAATAGAAGATCATGAAACAAACTGATCTAAATTATATCTAACAACTATATCTATCGATATCCACCTATCCAAGTTGAATTCATCCAACCTATCACTAAAAATATGGAAAATCCAATGAAACCATAAAACTGCACTATTTTCTAGGGATTTTCTGAATGACTGGTCCTGTTTGACCAGCTTTGACCGGGCATGATTTAGCTTGGTTTGACCGAACCAATTGGAGTAGTTCAATCCTGGTTCCCAATATTTCCATAAAAGTATCTAGCTCATTCCCAGGTGTCCTGCAAATATGAAATCCATATAGTTGTTACAGGAATTTCTGATTTTGTCCAAAAATTACACTTGAAATTCATTTTTCATAAAAAATTCTAGAAATTACAATATTAAATTTAAATACCTTAATATGCATAAAATACATCAAAATGAGGTGGATGTGATGGTAAATACATGGAAAATATAGAAACTATGTTTTCTTAAGCAAAACTGGACCAAAAATGAGGGCCAACATCTCCCCCTTGCTGATTCACAAGCATGTCGTCATGCTTGTTTCTTCCTCTTGGATCTCTTGACCTCTATTGTGAATCCTGTGCCTGACCCTGATGCTTCTTTTTGTGCTACCTCTAACAAATAATCTATATCCATGTTGTGTTCTTCATTGTAAATAGTAGCTTTGACCTTCTCTTTCTCATATTTGTTTTTCCACATGTTCTTATCTTTAGGCCACTTGAATGCATGTTTGCAAAGTATATCATTCTTTCTCTTTAGTTTTCCTACCTCCTCATTTAGTTTTTCATTCTCCCTCACTAACCTTACATTATTTTTCTTGCATGCTTTATTTTCTTTCTTCAAGTGCTTTTCCAGGATCTTTTTTATTTCTAGTTGATCTGTCAATTCTTTGATTTTGCTCAAGTGCAACTCTTTTTCTAGTTCCTATGTATCTTTTTCAAATGATGTGGCTTCCACATTATCAAAATATGAGTCTTTTTCTAAATCTTCTTTCTCCAATATTTCAATTCTTTCTTCTACTTATTTCTCTGTAGAACATGTTTCTACAATCTGTACTTCTTGGTCCTTGCCACTTGTTTCTATTGGGATCTTTCTCCTATGCCTCCTTTGAGTGGATATGAAGGATGTTTTCTTTTCAATCATAACAATGTTGTTTTGCTTCTTGGACCTGGTTCTTGGATAAAGTGGTGAATTCATGATGACTCTCGTTTCCTGATATGTTTTGCACTGTTCTTCTATGATCTATTCTTCATACTGGTTTTGGACTAAAAACTCTTTCTAGATTATACCCTGAGTTTTTACTTAATGCTCTACAAGAATTTTTATTAGTCCCTGATGATAAACTTGAGCTTCTCTTGGTTTGTTCTCATTTCTCACTGACTCTATCATCTTGATGAGATTTCCGGAGAAGAAATATGGCAAGTTTATTTTGACTTCTCCCTTAATGTGTTGGATCATCCTGACATGGTACAAATGTACCACAATATGTCCTCTATCACATGTGAATAATTTTTTAATGACAAAACTAACTCTCCTCATGGCTCATTGAACCACTCCCTAAGTATTCCTTTAGTTATTTCAAAGGCTCCCTTCATGTTTTCTCTAAGAAGAAAGTCCATGCTTTCTCCTTGAAATGTAGACATTTATGATAGTTTTCTCATGTCAATGGAAGATCTAATGCTCGGGAGATGTACTATAGAGTTAATAGAATGATTAATTTTTCTACCATTGTTTGATCCTAGGTATAGTTGTTTACACACTCCTTGGTTATACTCTCACTTTAACCATTAAACCTCTGAAGAAAACTTATAAGCCTTGCTTGATATAATTTTTCTATTGTTTCCTCCTTCCACTGTTCAATCTAAAATTTTGGTTGTGTTTTGGTGGTCATGTTTTCTGAAAATCAATTGATATACCCTTCTACAATCATTAACTTCATTTTTGAAAATGAAAATAACAATCATTCGTGCATAAAGATGTTTTTGATTATGTTAGTAGTAGGGATTACCTTTCTTTTGATACTGTTTAGAAACAATAAAATCAAGCTTGTTTAATCTCTATCTCACTACAACAATAAATCACTGTTCTTTTCAAAACAATACCCTTTGTGAATGAAAAACAAAAACAAACATCCTACTTATTCTCTGATGAAAAAACCATTCTCGGTTCTGTTATTCTTTCACCAAAACTTTGCTCTGTCCCTATAAATGAAGTGCATATCATTATATTCTTTGTTTATCAGAAAAGAAATTGAAAATCGAATCTCTGTTTTGATTTTGAAATTATATATATAT
>APFE030712989.1:74645-110944 GCA_000404065.3 Pinus taeda
TAACACATAGTACTGTGTAAGACACGATTAGGAAGTAGCTAAAGATAAGTCTAAGAAATGATAAAAATGAGAAAAATCTACTTTAAAGACTAGTTATAATGTTTTTCTCTTTCTAATTCTCTGTCTCTAGCACATAGTATTGTGTAAAGCACGATTAGAAAGTAGTTAAAGAGTAGTCTAAAAAGTACCCAAAGTCAACTGCAAGTTATTAGTATTCTGATCTCAAAAGATAAACAATTTATAATAAAGAGACCATTCATATGTTAGCAGACAGATTTGAGAAATAAAACTAAAAATCAGCTAAGAAAATAAAGTAAAGGCAGCAACTTTGAATCTGTCAACTGAAACTACCACTAGATATAAAGCAAACACATAAACACACAAGTAATCCCGGGTCAAAAACCTGCAAAAGAAAAATGCTGATCAGCTTAAAAGAAAGGATTCAAAATGAATTAAAATGAAGTGAATTATGCTGTACATATGTCAAGAAAAGGAAATGCTGAACATAAAAATACTATACAAGGCTATCATGAACAGGGGCCCTCCATTCACATAACCAAAAGAAGACTCAAGGTGTTGAAAGCTTCAAAACAGCACTGCTTCTATTACTCCATGTGCAGAAATTCACAGTCAAGAGTGCTAGAACAGCACTATTAAAACAGAGTCTTGGGAATGCACGAAAATTATAACAAGTTCGTAAAAATACAGCAATTAAAAGTTAACATAAGCGTACGCAGACGCAAGTATTTATAGGCATCTGAAGGATATCCTATGCGTGCTGCTAAAACTGAAAATAAACAAACTGTCATGCGTAATTAAAACTGCAATAACACGTCATGAGCCTGCGTGGGTGAGCTGGAGGTCCTGGTCGTCATGGGCATTGAATCCAGAGTTGGATTATGTCCCCCACATCCTGCGTAACACGGGCAAGTCACCGTTTGAGCTGACGTGACCCAACAGCTTACGCATCACCGTTAAGCTGCCTTCGTTGAACAGATCTTGCCCCTGTTTGACCGGAGGTACAGATGACGTGGATGGTTGAAAAAATGGCACAGGAACCTCGAGCACCTTGATACCTAAGTGCCCATGTGGCTCATTTGGAAAAATGGCACGTGGAACCTTGAGAACAACAAAAAGGCTGCAGAATCTCCAGATGGCTGCGGAATCATCATATGGCTGCGGAACCGGCAGAGAGCTGCGGAATGCCTGTAAATATGTCAAAATCTAAACAAAACAGTCACACATTAGCAAAGCTCACTTGATCATGCTTAATGACATCTAATGTAATGATCTGGGTGGTTTTACATGGAAAATGAGGCGAAAGAGAGAGATAAGTGATGAAAAACAGTAGGTAATAGTGGATGATGAGGTGTAAGTTAGAGGCTCTACATCTGCCCATCTGGTTAAATACTCAGTCGTTGTGATGATGTACCGCGCACCCATTTTCTTCTCTAGAGGATGAATTGGTCCTACAAAGTCAATCGTGCACTTTTTGAAGGGATGTAATGATATCTCTTGATTTAGAGGCAACTCATCCCTCTGCGTTGGTCTGCCAGTCCTTTGGCATGCATCGCATTCCCTACAATATGCTTTTGAATCCTTGTGTAGTGTCGGCCACCACAACCCAACGCGTAGAATCTTTTTTGTTGTTGCTTTTCCCGCATAATGTCCTCCCACAGCTCCTTCATAAGCCTCAATGAGGATGTTATTTTGTTCAAATTCTGGCACATAACATCGCAATATTTCATCTGGTCCCATTTTATACAAGTTTCCTGCAATGACATACAATTCTGCCACGTGCACCACCAATTCCTTCTTTTGTTGGCTAGTATATCCTTCTGGAGTCGTTCTCGTCATCAAGAAGTGTATAATATCTTCAAAGTGATTGCCTGCGATGCACACCGCAAAGAGCTGTGTGTTAGGTAGTCCTTCCTCCAAATTAGTAGGCTCCTCTCATGTTTTAATGCGCAACAGATGATATGGTCTGGCATTCAATCATCCTGGTTTCACAATAACTTCAAAATCATATTCTTGAAATAGCAACAACCATCTACATCTTTCCCCCCCAACATAGGCTTGTTCACCAAGTACTTCAATGCAGAATGGTCTGTATACATCTTAAAGTGTCTGCCTAGCAAGTAGTGCTTGATCTTCTGGAGCGCATATAGCATAGCCAAACCTTCGCGCTCTGTCGTTGAATAATTCTTCTCAGCTTTAGGTAGCTTTCTACTTGTGAACACTATAGGATGATCCAATTCTCCCTCACTAGCATGTGTTAGTACTACTCCCAACGCAATAAATGACATGTCCACATGCACGTGAAATTCCTTCTTCCAATCTGGGAAGACGAGGATCAGCGTGGTGACGATTTTTTATTTTAGTACGTCCAAGCTCCTTTGAGATTCTTCATTCCAGCAGGATGTACCATCCTTTTTTAGCAGTTTCTCCATTGGCGCGGTAATCTGGGCATACATTTTGATGAACTTTCTATAGTACCCTATATGCCCCAACATTGCACGCAACTGTTTCACACTTCTTGGTGCCTCCAAATTGATTATAATCGTGATCTTCGTAGGGTCTACCATCAAGCCTTGTCTGCATACCACGTGACCCAGCAAGATCCCAAAAGGGACATAGAATAAAAATATCTTCAGATTGAGTGAGATCTAGTACCTCCGGCATGTATCCAACATCAAGCACAGGCACACTACATGGTGCTTTACCAGTCCAAATGTTGTCCAATCGTCAAAGTATAGCTCTAGAAATTTGTGAATGAAATCTTTGAACGTTGCGATGACTACACCTAAGAAGATCGTCGGTGCATTCTTCAACCCAAAAGGCATCACAGTATACTGGAAGCATCCCAATTCAGTCATGAAGGTCATCTTACTTCTATCTTCTAGCGTGATATTGAACTAATGGTACCCTGACAACCCATCAATAAACGAATATGCTTCTTGGCCGCCAACATTATCTAGCACCTCATTGGTGAACAAAGTTGGGAAAGGATCATGTACACAAGTTTCATTCAACTTCCTGAGATCTACGCATATCCGTATCTCATCCTTTTGTTCCTTGTCCTGAACTATCATTGGGCTTACCCAATCAGACTCTTCTACTGGTTCAATGATGCCTGCTGCAAGCATTTTATCCAACTCCAAGTGGACTCTTTATTTATACTTCGAGTTGAGGTGGTAAGGCCTTTGCTTAACTAGCTTCATGTCCAGTTTTAGATTGATCTTCATGACACCCAAGTCCCCTATTATCCCTTTTAGATATGAAATCTTTGTAGGGAACATATCCTGATATTCATAGAGAAATTCGGCGACCTTATCTGCTGTTGCGTCATCCTAATAGTCCCCAATCTTTGCAAACATCGACCCTGCCTTCGTGCCAATGTTCACCTATCTAGTTTTGAGCAACTCTATGATTTCTAGATTCTCTAGTTGTGGTCCTTCAACTTCGCACTGACCTTTAGTATTTGGAATATTAATCTTCCTCGGGTCTTCGTCTTCTTCTTCCATTGTCATGTTATAGCACTCTACCGCGTGGCTCAGTTGGGTAATCCAATCAGGTTGAATCGAATCTAGAGGATCCCGTGGTATCCTCAAGATCGCTACCTTGACCTCATGCAATGCTTCATCAATACATTCAAACCCATCCTCAAAGCTAAACATCTTCAAAAATCCTTGGCACAAAACATCCCATTCTTCAGTGCCATGGTAAAGCTCTGTCTCCAAGTACCAATTCATCGGGATAACATCCAAGGTATGACAAAACAGGTGTACCCACTATGGCTGAGGCTCCGCTCCATAAACTTCAATCCATTTGGCCAAATGGTTGCGTAGGTCATTCCTCCCATCATATTTTTCTATTAGCCGCACTTGTGAGTGACCAAACCACACTCTCATCATTTTTTTGTACATGTGCCAATCATCAAAACTATCCTTATGCATGCCCCACCACTTCGTAGGTGTAGCATGTAGCGCCTAGTCCAAGGCCTAGAAGTGATGCTTCTCTGGCACTTCTCTCTCAAATGCATCCAAAAATTTATCAACATCAGTTAAACCATCATAGTAAGGTAGAATTCTTACCTCTGACGATACACAGCGCAATGTCTTGGTCATCATATTAAATCACAACGTAGATACTTCATGCAGTCGATTCTTCCAGTGCTCTAATTCTTTGTCTGAATATGATGTGCAGGAAATTTAGTGGTCCCATGCAATATGCCCATCTGTTGTCAAATTCACCTAATCCTGATCTTGCATCATTATCTTGTAAATCTGTTCCAAATACTCATCACTTCCATAATTGCAGACCGGTTCAGTATAGTGTGGTCCTTCTGCAGGGTCCAACGGAACCACTACGCGAAGTGATTTCTTCTCAAATATCATATTTTGCTTCTTCAAATTGATTACCCCATTCATGTTAGTGGCCTAATTGATCCCAAGGAGCGTGGGGTAGGGATTGTTGTCATCCACAATCTCTATTACTCCAAAATCAGCTAGTGTGCTTGTGCCCTCAATATCAACTGTTACTCCCTGCAATCTTCCCATGGGGATGATTTTCTATTGATTCACCATCCTTAACTGAATCAAATAACACCGTAGCTTAGGTATTCCCATCCTTTCCCATGATTGTTTAGGAAAAACATTCGTGTTCAACCCTAGATCTAGAATAACTTGATCCATCTCATATTCTCTTATTTGTGCAGTGAGCCTCATCTCACACCTCGTTCTTGCCTTATGCATGCTAATATTCTTGACTATGCATGGCCTGTAAGTAGAATTTTCCTTCCCAGTGCACCTATTGATTAGCTCTTGCAGTCCCTTCACAACCTTGTTATCATGCAACAACTTCATACAAGTTTCTAAGAAATTAGTAATCATGGACGGGTCCATTTCTTTAGCTAGCTTCTTCTAACTTCCTGCGATAGAGACCTTAGTGAAGTTTTTCTTCGCTTCCATAAACATTTCTCTTGTGTGCTCAAGATCAAACCCAATCTCTTTTTTCGGCGTTTTACGGACCCACTCACCTTCTTCAAGCTAATTCCCCTTATCTTCACCAGTTTTCGCTCCACTCCATAGCACAATGTTTACCTTAGAATCTTCCTCGCGAGGCTCAACCCTCATCATCTCCAGGTTCTGAGTCAATTGTTGAGGTTTTTCCCCCTTTTCACGTATTTTAGCTAATAATATAGGGCAATCCCTCATCGCATGGTCAAAATTAGTACAATAGCAACATGATTGACGCGTTGGATTCGGGCAGTCTTGCGCATAGTGTCCTAGTCCCCCATAATTGTAACAAATGACTTGCCCCCGACCTCTACCGAGTCCTCCTCCACCTCAGCCTCATCTGCGCCCCTGATACTTGCCTCACACTCCCCCAGTGCCTTGGTCTGGAGCCTGCGTTTCTACTTGCACCCTATATGCAAGCATTCTATCCATCATTAATTCGTAACTACAAAAATTGCGTTCATCGTGATCCATTGATTGATAGAAGTTGCAGAAGAGCTATTATGGTGTCTGTGTGAATTTCTGTAGCAAATGAAAATTGTCTATCACATGTTTTCGAGCTACCTGATAGATAACACACCAAAGTGTGGGCCCTGTACTTTGACTTGCTGAAGCTTTTGGCCACAAAGGCATTGGTCCCCCTACTGCAACATAATTTGCGAAAACTGGATAGTGATCCTTGTCATGCCCCTAGCTTTTGCACTACAGGCACCAAACTTCTTCGCGCACCTCAGGCTGAGTTGTTCTATCTTTCTTTAGACTTTGCATTTATAGGAAAAGGTTCTACAACTGCACATGAACTTGTTGAACCCCTAGATTAGCATCTTGCATCGGTGTCTTATTGCAATCTCATCGCAATTTCTAGGGCTTCCACCTAGGTTCCAATATTTTGTAGTGATAGTGCAACCCTTAGATGAGGTAGGAGCAAAGCCACAAACCATTCGCAGTGTTTCCCATCACTTAGATTCATGTTATCTTCACGGATTGTACACTTAAATCTTTGATCCAAATCCCATGCTGTCTCACCAGGCTTCATCATGATCTCTTTGAATCCCACAATGGATTGTGCTTCAGACTTTGGTCTACTGAATTCCTTATTCAATGCAGTCTGGATATCTGCCAACATGAACGTTGGGTTATTAGTGTAGTACTTAATGTGCCATGTTAGTGATTGATCCTACAAAGCACTAGCCAATTTTTCTTTCTTCATTTGATCATTCGTGATACCCTGAGCTTCCCATACAGCCTTCGCGACGAACCAAAACTGGTTAAGACCTTCATTTCCCACGCCCTTGAACACAGGTAGCTTTAGAGAGTTCACCATATTGAATGGTGGTGGAGGTGATAGTGGTTTAGGTGAAGGTGTATGCGGTGAAGGTGAAGATGGCGGTGGTGTTGGTGGATGGGGTATTTGCGAGAACTCTTGCTTTATCAACTGAACAACACTCTGCGGAGATGCATGTGCCTTTTCCTCGTCATCAGTCAGAGGAGGTTCAATTAACGAGCTCTATTCAGGGCCTGTTTTCCCCTTGTTCTTGAATGTCCTTCAACTTCATCTAGCCCCAAACATCAAGGTAGTTGCATAACTTTCTTTTCACACAAGATCATCTTAATCTAGGTATTTAACAATTTTAAATACTTACCTCGCGGCCCCTTGAAAAAGCAGCACTCTGCTTCACTATAACTGACCAAGGTATCGATCGTGAACTCTGTCACGAACCCTCCTATGATATGATCAAGCTAATTATTGATAGTGCATGTGATCTTATCTTCAGAGGCTTATAATCTCCACACTAACTCTGGGGTCCAGACTATTGGACCATCAAGCCTCCACCTTCCTTGGTCGTCTGCTAATTTCATGATCCACTCATACAACTCAACCGGGAAGAAACATAAGAAGATCTCATGTATCTTTGTGTACAAGTATATGTGCAACCACTGTTCTTTCGTCAATCATGGATTCATGTTCTCTCACGCCATGAATTTGTGGATCTTTCTATCCAACTAGTCTTCAATCTCCTTCTTAGTTGGATTCCAGTGATGCAACATCACACATCTCGTTATGTAGATCTCGGTCTTAGCAACAGAACCATTTGTTGGCTTGATATGCCCTGACCCAGGTTCAATTTTAATTAGCCAAGTAAATCCCTACACTACTGGTCCTTTCGGCATCAATCCATAGAGCGTGGACTGAAGTCTCACCTGAAGCAGTATGGGGGGATGCAAGAACCAAGTTTCTGCACCTTGAGATAGTTGTGATTTTGTTTTATATATGAGCCTTTCCTTTGTACAGACTGATGAGTCCCTTAGGGCTTATCGATTTACTTCTCGTATTCAGCTTCGAGACCTTCGGTAATGTCTGCGATCGTCATTCACATACCCTAAACATGCAGTTCAGATGCTTGTGTACCTCTGTGATTACCCTTACTTCTGTGTCTACCCAGATTAGCTTAAGTATTGGTTAACTTCAACGTGCATTATGATTATCTTCACATAAACATATATTCTTACTTGCATTCATATGACAAAGTTAAACACATAGATTCGTGCATCAATACAACATTAAATCATAAACCTAGTATTCAACATAACATAACCACATACATTTAAAACATAAGTAAAATAGCTCATACACAGATATCTCCAGAATAATTTTCTTTATTGATGGTTCAGATCTCAAGTACATACTCTAACTTCCTTGTGCACACAGCTGCAGAGGTCCACACACTCAACTGCGGACTTCTACCCCAGGCCTCTGCGCACTTAGCTGCAAAACCTCTTCCTACACTAAAAATCTTCACTCTTAGCTCTCGCAAACCCATTACATCAATAAATTTCCCAAAAAATTCCTAAGAAATGATCTCAACTACCTTAGACTCTTCTAATACTCCCTTTTATACATTCCTATGGTCCGCAAACCAAGGGTGGATCTCATAAAGGCGACACAAGCTACCTAACTAAGGGCGGAAACCCTTTTTGACTTTTTACATCTGCATGCTCTGCGACCACAAAATGCAGAGACTTTACATTCTTTATACAAAAATTTGGCCTTTAGCCCCAAAACTTGGGCTTTTAACCCAAAATCAACCCTAGGGGACCCATTCCCAACACTAGGTATGGGCATTATGAGATTGTTGTAGTTCCATTTGGTTTGACTAATGCTCCAGCTACTTTTATGTGCTTGATGAATAGTGTATTGTGTCCTTATCTAGATAATTCTTTTATTATATATGTTTACCACTATGTGTCAACGACCCATAGAAGTACACCCCATTTTTTCACAAAATGGATAGCATCTGATCGATGTGTTTGTGCCATCCAGCTATCATCATCATCCTGATCAACATGTTATAATGTAAACCCATTATGAATGTATATGATGTAAGTAATCTTAGCTGAACCATGTCATGTATGTAACAACCTAGGTAAGCCTACCTTTCTAGTGAAGATCTCCATTCTGGGATGTTTTTTGTCTCACCAATCCATTCACGGATGGTCGGCAGAGTTTTCCCCTCCAATTTTACCCCAAAGATGGAATGAATTTTGTTGCTATGATCTTAAGAGAGTCCTAGTGTTCTAGATCGAGTCTATGTAAAAGTGATTTGGAAATAATCCTAACTATTTGGTTAGCTTATTTTATTACAAATTGCTTAATCTACTGTATTATATTTGTGTCACAAAACTGGGTGGTCTATGAGGGTCTATTACAAATGGGTTTCCCCCTTTATAATGTAAAAAATATAAAAATCATGATGCAAAAAGTATTGAGGGTTGGAAAAATAATTTATCTTCTCATAGATTAATTAATTAAATTTTTTGGCCAAAAATTAATTAAAATCCTAAGCCAAAAATTTAATTAATTCTAGGTCCTAGGTCAATTTAAATTCTCCAAAGGAAAAATTCCTCAGTCCTAAAAATTAAATTTTAAAAGGTCTTGGGACTAAGTTAAATTAATTATTTTGCCAAATTTTAAACCTTTGATCCCTGTGGATTAAGTCAAAGTTAATTTTTTGGGGAAATTAACTCAAAAATTCTATTTTTGAGCTAATTAAAATGCATTTAATTAAAAATTTCGAATTTCCCCAAAATATTTGAATATTTCGACGGATGATATTAAAAGAAAATTTAATCTTCATCAATGACCAAGATTGCTTTGACGAGGATCACTCAAACTAGCCATTTGAGGATTTACCTTTAAATAGGAAGTCATTTGTCAGTCGTTCCATGCAATCTCTGAGTTGTGTGCTAAGCAAAAAGCTCTTGTGTAATCTTTTTATGGATAATAAAGAAAGACTTTGGGGTTAATTTCTATTGGTGTTACTCTTCATGGGAATATTGTAAGATGCTTTATTTTAATGCATAAATATTTAAAGCCATTGATGATAGCTTCTGAAGGGTGATTTGAATACAGGTATCTTGCTCAATCGCTGAGGTTTAAATAATAAATTAAATTTTGAATGTAATAGCAAGTATTTATATTTGTATAAATTTTATTATTATTTTCTCGCTCTATTTTGATGGTTGGATTGAGTTTTGCAGGCAAATCTTGATTTTTAGATGCTCGAGAATTAGGGGAAGTGTTGGAAATAATACTGAGAAGGTGGGGTGAATCATTATTTAAAAATCAATAACTTTTTCATTTCCATAAACAGATTTATATACGCTACTCCAATGAAGAGAACTCATGTGTGCATGCAACTGTTCTTAAGGAAACTAGTGTATATCCAGTGAACTTATGATTCAATTAATTCATTATATGTTAATATTTAATCGGTGCATTAGTACTTTATTAAACATTAAATAGTATCAATGTGCATTAATAATAAAATAAACCATCACACATGAACACCAAGATTTAAGGTGGAAACCCAATGTGGGTGAAAACCACCTACTGCTGTCATCTTTGTCTTCTTTTCATAATAAGAAAATTTGTTTACAATCTTGCACTGGTGCAGACTCATACCAATACGCAGGCACCCACCTGCAGAAGGCGATAACCTTCTCTCGTTCTCCAGATTCTATTGGAAGGGAGCTACAACCCCCTAGTTCTTGTACTAGCCGATATGTTTACTAGTACGTAGGCTTCAACATACAAAAGGCTAAAACCTTCACTCATTCTCCAGCTTCTACTAAAAGGGAGCTCCAACCCCCTGATCAAATCACCAGCCACTACCGGCAGGAAGCTTCAACTTCCTCACTAAAGGCTCCAACCCTCAATATCCTCCAGGGACCATGTTTCATAAATTTTCACACTGGATACTCCTGGTACACAATACTACAATATGAAGGCCACGTTTCTTCAAATTTTCACATTGGATGTTGGGTGCGGGATCCCCCAAGGAAATTTTTGGGGCTTAGAGCCCAAATTTTGGTCACAAATTGTAATTTCGATGTAAAAGCTCCGCATTTTGTGGGTGGGGAGTGCGTAGCTTGTAAATGAATCATAGGGTTGTCTACCCTTAATTTTTTAATGTTATGTCAACTATAGAGATCTACCCTTGGTCCGTGGACCATGTGATTGTATAAATAGAGCGAGGCTCTAAGCTGTAGAGCAATCAATTGAAGGATCATGGAATAGAAGCATAGAGGAAGATCTGAAGTGTAAGGTCAAGTCTTTGAGTCGTAAAGTAGGAGAAGGCTCTACAGCTGAGTGTGAAAAGGCCTAGTAATCTGCAGCTGAGTGCGCGGACACCTATAGTTGAGTACGCAGGGCGAGTCGAGTCTGTAACTGTTGAAGCATTAATAAAGAGAAGTTTTACATCAATTATGTGTATTTATTTCCTATTTTCTGCATCGAATATATTGGGTATAAATTGCATTTATGTTGTTTATATGATGCACAAACATATATAACTGTGTAGATTAAGTGAATGTGAGTTAAAGTATATGTTTATGCGAAGTTGACTAACATCTATAAGAGGATAAGTAAGATACGCGGTGTAACTTGGGGGGATAGCGTAGATCGCTGTCATAGCAACGTGAAATCACCTCAGCCCCTGGTTAGGGCTACACGAAGGACAATTATAACATATTGTGAAGGTATCATAGGTCAGAACAATGCGTGAAGTGACCTGTGCAAAGGCAGGCACAGTTTGACTAAATCAACACCTCAAAAATCTTGAGGGTGCAGAAGCTTGGTTCCAGCATCCCCCATACTGCTTCAAGTGAGACTTCAATTCGCACTCCACGGGTTGATGCCAAAAGGGCCAGTAGTGTAGGGATTTGTTTGGATAATTAACTTCGAACTTGGGTCAGGGCCCATCAAGCAAACAAATGGTTTCATTCTCGAGACGAGAATCTGCATAAGAGATGCCTGATGTCGTATCATTGGAACCCAACTAACAATGAAATTGAAGGTTGGTTGGACAGAAGAATTCACGAGTTCGCGGTGCAAGAGAACAGGAACTTGCGACTAACAAAAGAAGAGTGGTTAAACTGCTACCTATACACAGAGATCCATGAAATCTTCTTGGCGTCTTTCCCTATTGAGTTGTACGAGTGGATCACGAAGCTAGCGTATATCCAAGGAAGGTGGAAACTTAATGGTCCTATTGTGTGGACCCCAAAGTTAGTGCCCAAGTTGGAAACATCTAAGGATAAGATCGCATGCACCATTAAACATTAGCTTGATTAGATTATAGAAGAATTCATTACTGAGTTCGCGGTCGACACCTCAGTTAGCTACAGTGAGGCAGAGCAACGATGTCTCAAAGGAATACGAGGTAAGTACGTAAAGTCTCTGAATACTTGGATTAAAATTTATTGTGTGAAAAGAGGGTTATGCAATTACCTTGATGTTCGGGGTTACGTGAAGTGGAAAAACTTATAGGAACGAAGGAAGTAAGGGACCAGAAAATAGCCCCTTGATTTTACCTCCACGAGGGGATAAGGAAGGACTTGCTAAAGTCTCGTCGCGAAGTGCGATCCATATGATAAGGCAAAGAATTCCGCGAATACCATACCCACCCACACCGCCACCATCTTCACCACCATCATCTCCATCTTCACCCATACCACCTCCACCACCACTGCGATTCAATATGGCAAGCACGTTAAATTTTTCTGTGTTCAAGGGATTGGGAAATGAGGATCCAGACCAATTTTTTGTAAGAGCTGTATGGAAGGCACAAGGAGTTACAGATGACAATATAAAGAAAGTGACACTAGTTAGCACCCTGCAGGACCGCACACTAACTTGGTATATTAAGCACGCCAATGATAATCCAAATGAGGGAATTGTTGATATCCAAGCAGTGCTAAACAGAGAATTTAGTAGGATGAATTATGAAGCATAATCGATCATTGGATTCAAATAAATCACGATGCTACCAAGAAAGACTCCTTGGGAGTTGGATAAGAGACTGAAATGCACAATTCACGAAGCTAATATGAATCTGACGGATGGACAACATCGCGAATGGTTTGTAGTGTAGCTAACACCACATCTGAGGAGTGCACTATCACAACAGGAGTTAACTACTTAGGCAGAGGCCTTAGAGATCGCGATGAGGCTGCATGAGACCCCGATGTAGGATCCTAACTTGGGAGTTTAGTAGATCCACATGCAGCTTAAGAATTTATGCCTAGAGATGCAGATTCTGAAATAGGACAGGACAACTCGACCAAAAGTGCGCGAAGAGGTGTGGTGCGTAAAATGCAAAGGTCAAGGTCATGACAAGGACCACTACTTGATTTTCATGAATTACCTTGCATGAGGAGGATTGATGTCATTAAGGCCATAAACGCAAGAAGGACCTAGCGTAGTGCTTGGTTTGTGGTGCGTGATTTGTCAAATAGGTGGAAAACATGCTACAGACAGCTGCCATTTGTCACAAAAGTATACACAAAATTCACATCAATTGTTCTGTAACTTTTGTAGGTTAGTGGGACATGATGAGCACACTTGTAGAAGCTATGAGTTGATAATGGATAGAACTCCTACCTACAAATTTCAAGCCAAATCGCATCCCCTAGAACAAAATGCAAGAGTTGCGCGAACTGGATTTCAGGGGCGCGGACGAGGCCGAGGCAGAGGAGGACCTGGAATATGTCGTAGTCAGTTGATATGCTACAATTGCGAAGGGCTAGGACATTATGCCTGCCATTGTATGTATCTGACACTATTGTTGTGTTTATATTTCACCTTGTTTCATCATGAGATGGAAGATTGTCCTATGCTATTAGCTAGGATACACGACAAAGGAACACTACCACCTCCCCCAACTCAGAACCTGCATATGATGAGGTTTGAGCTACATGAGGAGGATCCAAATGTGAACATTGTGCTCCGAAGTGGAATCACGATGGGATATGACAAGGGAAAATAGCTAGAAGATAGTACTTAGGTTCACAAAGCTCTGGCGAAAGAAGCGGAGTTTGATTTGGAGTGCACTTGGGAAACCTTCATGGATGCTAAGAAGAGCTTCGCTGAGGCCTCCACTTCAGGAAGCAAAGATAAACCAGAGCCAGAGATGGACCCATCTATGCTAACGATGTTCTTGGAAACATGGATGAAGTTACTGCGTGACAGTAAAGCTATAAATGGATTGTAGGAACTCATTAACAGATGCACTAGGACCGCGCCAGGAGAACTGTGTGTGGTCAGAAATATTGGAAAGAATAAGAAAAGGACGGGAAGAGAAATGCGATTAAGTGTGCAGATTGGAGAATATGAGATGGATCAAGTAATTCTGGATTTAGGATCAGATTTGAATGTTTTGTCGAAGTAGACATGGGAACGAATGGGGAGACCTATGCTACAATGGTCTCCTATTCAACTATGAATGGTGAACCAGCAGAAGATGATACCAATGGGGCGATTGCAGGGAATCACTATGGATATTGAGGGAGCAATAAAGCTAGCAAACTTTGAAGTGATATAGATTGTTGATGACAATAATCCCTACCCCATGCTCTTAGGAATTGATTGGGCCACTGACATGAATAGGGTGATTAATCTGAAAAAGTGCAATTTTTGAGAAGAAGTCTCTATGCGTAGTTATACCCCTGGACCTTGTTCAAGGATCGTGCTATACAAAGCCGGTGCATGACTATGAAAGTGATGATGATTTGGATTGCAATGACAAGATAACAGTGCGAGAGAAAGATTGGGTAAATCTCACCATGGATGGGTGGATTTCATGGGAGCGCGAAAGCTCCTATACTTCAGATTCTGATGAGGAGATAAAGCATTGGCAGAACCAGTTACACAAGGTAACCACCCTTAATTGTATATGATGACAAGATCATTGCATTGCATATCAATAGAAGTAAGAGATCTACCTAATTATGATGGGTTAAGTGAGGTAGATACCTTCTTGGATAGATTTGAAAGGGAGGTGCTGGAAAATCAATGCTTCCAGGCCTTGAATTGGGTACTACACACTACGCCCATGAGATGGTGGGGTACACACAAAAGGAGCTTTGACAACTGGCGTGAATGTAGAAGGATGATGTGAACACCATTTGGGAAGCCTAGGGTACGATTGACAGACAAATACAATGGATGAAATGATCCGCGCACAAGTCTAGTCAGGTGGATGCAGGCATATGGAAAAAAACCTGCACAGATGCACATGAAATTTTTGCTGAAAGATATGGTCAATAAGTATGTGTTGGGGGGGAAAATGTGCAAATGGATGTTAATGTTAGAAAGACATTATGTAAGAAGGACAATCATGTAGAAGGTTATCCACGCAGAAGCATTCAACAAGGTCTGCAATGCACTGACCAAGGTATGTAATGCACAACAAAGTGATTAGGACCTACGCATACCCGTAGTATTATGGGCTTATAGGACGACATGCAAGAAACTGACAGGACAGACACATTTTCGGCGTGTTTATGGAGTGGAAGCTATAGTTCCTATGGAATACATCGTGCCTAGTTTGTGCATAGCGACACTCACAGGTATGACAGATCGAGGAGCCCTAGAGGAGAGGCTCGCGTAGTTGGAGGAGCTCGAAGAAGAAGGGTTTTTGGCTGGATTCCACTAGCAGGTGCAAAAGCAGCACGAAAAGGCCTGGCACGATCGACATATTAAGTTGCCAACCTTCAAGGCGAATGATTTGGTATTGTTTTACGATAGTAAGTTTGATAAATTCCCAGGGAAGCTCAGAATGCATTGGATGGGACCATATGTTATTAAGGAGATCACAGATGGTGGCACCGTGCAGTTGGAAAAGTTAAATGGAGAAATCTTCCCCGGAAAATTCAATGGAATCCATTTGAAGGCATACACTGGTGGCCCAGCCATTCGACTAGCCAGCAGAAGTGCAATCTTAGCACTCCAAGCAACTAAAAGGAGGCACGGGACTATAAACTACTCTGTTCGGGAGCTGCGCAATGACAAGACTGTGCGTAGTAGTGAAGTGTCACAGGGTCCACGACAGCGCAAGGGTAGCTGCGTTGTCGCGTAGGTTTGCTAGAAAGTGACCATTACAGTCACTATTCATGATGTGATGCTTGGTTTGAGACCAAATGGAGCGGGTGACAAGCATTTAAGGTGAACTTTATGGGCTATATTTGGGAAAATATGCCACCAAGGGAGCATTAATGGACCAAAAATGGGGGGGGATGATCGAATTAAAATTCAAAAGGTGATATAAATTGCAAAGGGATTCCCAACAAACAACACTTAGCCATTTGAGAATTGAGTTGTTACATGCCCAGAGATTCATGAACCTAGATTTGTTTGATCTTTTGAAGTTGAAGGCATTGTTTAAGCACTTTCCCGAGCTGTTGAGAGAATTGTGGAATAGTAGTATGGTAGCACCTGAGGAAGCCATGGATACCAAAGCAATGACCGTTGAGGAGACCGTGTAGGCTATAATGGTAGGAGAAGCCCCAGAAAGTGTTGGGATAGTTGCAGAAATCCTAAATCAGTACGCACGTCTAGACCCAAGAAAGACAAGAAACATATGGTACCAGTGCGCATGTCCCCTAGAAACGCGCTAAGAATGAGGCTTACTATGGAAGAAAAAGGGAAGGAAATCAACTTGGAAGCTGATGAGGAGGAGGAAGACTTTGAAGAAATCATGGTAGAAAAGGAGGAGGACGTAGAGATGGAGGTGGAAACCCAGGGTGCGGACCCCTTGAACAAGCTGCCCACATATGTTCCTCCGTGGAAGGGAAAAGCAAGGGTGCCCAAAGACCTAGATGAGAGAAAAATCTCTCTGCAGACTCCGCTACTCCCCGATGACATCATTTTTTACGGAGCACACTTGGGGCAAGTGCAGGTTCTAAAATTTGAAGACTGGGATCTCACAGGCCATGAGAAATTACCACATTTGGTAATCGCGTAGCTCATGCACCAAAAGAAAAACACACTGCCGGGAGTTATAGAGTTGGAGCCATGCCAATAGTTGCGAGGTGTGGAGAAGGTAGGAATATTAAACTTACTCTGGGTGTCGCGTTACCAACATGCCCCAATGACTATTTTCATCATCAAGCAGCTGCTTTGCCTTGTGCATGATGGGTGTTTGTGGCTGGAGGAGCCCATCCCCATCATGGATCATCTAATTCACAGAATTACCTAGCTCCCTTGCAAAGGTGAGGACCCAACAAATATCTTAGAGGTTAAGAGTGACGATTTGGCCATCACAGAGGCCATGAAGAAGAAATTCAAGCTAGAGAAGAAGAAAAGAGGGTACACGATTTCCAACATCAACAACATGGCGGTCAAATTCGCGACATAGATACTGGCTGGGAAGGTTATGTGGAAGTGCCACAGAGATGAGGTGCTTGCACTAGTGGTTGCACTTTATATGCAATTCATAGAAGAGGTCCAGTTTAATTGGGTGGGTTACTTGTGTAGAGAGTTCCTAGAGAACTGTTGCGAGGCATAGGAGTAAGGGAAGACTTTCCACTATGCATGGATTCTATTATCCATAGTGTTGGTGGGTTGGGAATTGCATGAGGACAACCAACTCCCAAAGATTGTGTAGGATCTTCCAGAGGCAGCGAAGTATGCTTCACTGTGAGAAACTAGAGATGTCTAGAGAATCAGAGACAACAAAATATTCTAGGTGTTCATGGAGATGAACATTAGAATGGGGATTGACCGCAAGCCACGGTTATCGCCCATGATCTATAACAGCCTGTAGAGCTTCGCAGAGTTCAAGGAAACTTTCATCACGTGTACATTAGGGTGAGGAAGGACACCGTGAAGGAATGGAAGGAGCTACCTTATCTAGCAACGAACGGTGTCATATTTTCCATCCTTGAATCGTGGCCACCAAAGTGGCACACCCTAGCTAGCTTCGCAGCAGAAGCAGAGAAGTCCACTGCACAGAGGAAAAAGGAGACAAAACTGTGGATGGTGCAGTTGGCAGAAAAGTGAAGGAATGAAGAAGCAACAACCAAGGCATAGGAGGTGCACAATGATGTAAAGGAGGCAGAACAACAGCAGAAGGTAGCAGGGAAGGAGCGCGAAGGACATAATTCACCTTTGCATGAACAGGAAACAAATCCAAAGGAAGGTGGCGTGGACCCATAGACAGTGTTGACATAGTTGAAACGACAGTGCCCAAGGGAGCAGGTGGGGCCGCGGAAGAAGTCGAAGGCCTCAAAGACTTCTTTCGACCTGCTCACCCTCACTGAGGGGGATCTACATGACATTAGTGAAATGGTGAGGGACATCACCATGGAGTCCCTCCAGTTTGTTATCACAAAACCCAACCCTGATAGGCTGCTGATCAGGAAGACTTTGAGTAACTATTTCAAACCAAACTTTTGGCTGAGGCTTAGCCTCCTCAACCTGAGAGGGCTCTCTCACTAGGTTAAAGATTTTAGTTTAAAGATTAGATGGATAACTCTATGGAAAAAGCAAGTGAAAAAGTATAAATGGTTGAACACAATTAATAAACATCCATTGGGCTTATGGAGTCGGAATGTGTTTCAGTATCACAACAAGATTAGCTTAACATGGAAGTCAGGGCATAAAGAGTCTTAATGTTTTAGCAAAATAGAGTCATAGTGAAAAGAACACAGTTTATAAACAAATGAAGGAAGTTATAGCATTATCAATGAATTCTAAGTAACATGTGTTCATGCCACTGCAAGTAAGTAGATGAAAAAGGCCATGAGACAATCAAACATTAAAACTCTCTCTATTTCTTGAGTAGTGAAGCCAAAATCTCTGTATTAACATAAAAACATATAGTCTGCTACAACAACACAGTGTGCTTGTTTCTTTTGAAGAATGCCAACCTTGAGGCATTCCACCTCTTGTCCTTTATAGATTTTTCATTACAATCTTAGATTCCTCTGATCCAACATTAGAGGAACTCGAATTTCCTATCTTGACACCTATTCATTCCTAAAACAAACTATTATATTACAAGTAGCAGTTATCTAATAGTTTTAGAGTCCTGATACAATTAGGAGTACAACTCCTTATTATGATAGTAACAACTTAAACTAGGAAATAAAGTCGATTCTTGATAATTTCTCCTCCTTAACTTCAACCTGGGTGATGTCCATAACCCTCCAGCAACCTACTTTTTTTAAATCTTCTTCCACTGATTTATCCTTTGTGAGAGCATCTAAGCCTTCAGGTTCAGTTCTCAGACATCAGCCTGACCTGTGATTCTTTCTTTCTTCCGACATATCTCCTTTGAAATCCTTGTAGATAGAACAACCTAGAAGAAAATGTCTTGATTAATTGAAGAGCTCCCTCACTTGAATTTGATGAAGAGCTACCCGCTTGAATTTCATGAAGAGCTGCCTCGCTAGAAACCTGCAGAAGAGTTCTGGTCTTTGCTCACCTTGGGCTTGTTTTCTTCGAACTTAAGAACAACAGAAAGTGTCTCTTGCATGAATATGGCCAAGATCGACATGGATATGACTAGGATCAACTAACCCTTTCCTCTTTTTTGAAATTTGAAATGAGTGCAGACAAATGACCCCTAACGAATCTAATTATGGATATGAATGGTTGCATGTGAGTGGTAAGGTTCATGGACTGACATCTAATGATGAAAATCTAACAGATTCTAGTGGATTTGACAGTTAGACAAGATTTAACACAAATCCTCGATTTCGTAGCGCATCCAGTGAAAATTGGGAGTTTTGCACTACAAAAACACCTAACTACAAATTCCCAATTTCGTAGCGTACGTAGTGTAATTTCAGGACTTTTGCCTATGAAAACGCCTAGACAGTTTCATAGCGCATTCAAAAGTTTGAAATGACCAAACACATGAAACTTTAAACATGACATGGGATTCAAAAGGGGCCAAACAAGGTTTTTGGAATTTATTTGATGATGGAAATGAGACTCTAACCCTATGACTTAGACTCTAAAAACATAAAAATGACTTGACTATGTTCTAACATAAAAACTTTGGAACCATGCAGGCCATCCAAAATTTTAAAAACTTTTACAGTGATAACACAGTTGTTTGTGGAGGAACACCAGATGATGTTGGGGGCCCTCCATGTATAGATATAGGAGTTGTAGATGTGCACTCCACAAGCTGGTACTGTGTCAACCAGCCTTGCACAAGGCACGACAGTGACTGAGGAAATGTTGTGCACCCACATGACCAACACCATAGTGCTGCCAAAGGGAGCACTCATGACAGAAAATGAGGCTAACAAGCTTATGATCAATGGATTAAAGGGGATTAGGATAAAAATGGTTGTGCTACCTCAGGAGATGCTCTAAGTTTTGCAGGACAGAGTTATTGCAGAACTGCGAGCTAGGGAGGGTCATGCACTCCAGGTCATGAGCGAGCAGTGCATCAACATTGAACAGTCGAGCCTACAACATGATGAGGTAGTGGTGCAAAACTGACAGATTGTCCAAGTGTTTAATGAATCCTGCCAAATGGTCTCAGAGCTGGCCATCCAAGCAGAGGAAGTAGCAGAGGTGCACATCAGAAACTAGCAGCAGGGATGCGTGAGGCTAAGGAAGAGATGGCCAAGGTTCAACTGCTGTTGAACGTTTAGATAGTCAAGCTACAATTGAAGGCACAGCCTTCAATGCCGCTAGAGGTTAAGGAACAACATCCCAGCGCGATTACAACAGCCATAGCAGAGGTCAACATCACAGTGAAAGACTGCACCAGGCTATTTGAAGAGTCATTTGA
The DNA here is from genome assembly GCA_000404065.3 of Pinus taeda. Classification (NCBI taxonomy): domain Eukaryota; kingdom Viridiplantae; phylum Streptophyta; class Pinopsida; order Pinales; family Pinaceae; genus Pinus; species Pinus taeda. The sequence continues at coordinate 94,756 of APFE030712989.1, forward strand.
GGTTCTCACCACTCTACAGGAGGACCCAAACGTACAGTGCTTAGAAATAGAGGTGCGCGAGCTGCAGCGGAAGTACGATGAGATAAAAGGGACCATGCAGATGGTTGCGCTTACACAAAGGCTCGCATGGATACAGCAGGAAAAAGTGCTCAAGGAGAGGGTGGATGCTACTCGACACAAGGAAGTTGTATTGAAGGCATGCGTACAACCATGGATTGATGAGGCGTTCATAATTACAGCCTCTATTGAAGCAAATATTGCGCAAATGTAGGGCACACAGGAACAGGTTCAGGGAAGTAGTTCAGCCGCAACGGTTTCTGAATAATGCGTCCAGGAAGTGCAGCAGGCAGCCGCTCAGTGTGTTGTCGATCTTGTTGTAGTCTAGGTAGACCTGGGAGGTCTGCATGCAAATATCTTCACACCGACAGAGTGACTCGAGGGCAAGTCACGATGTTTGTGTTGGGGGCATGTTGGGCGTGGGATACCCCATGAAAATTTTTTAGGCTTAGAGCCCAGATTTTTGTAAAAAATTGTAAATCCGATGTAAAGGCTCCGCATTTTGTGGGCACAGACCACAAAGTTGTAAATGATTCATAGGTTGTTTGCCCTTAATTTTGTAATGTAATGTCAACTATAGAGATCTACCCATGGTCCACGGACGATGGGATTGTATAAATAGAGTGAGGCTCTAAGATATAGAACAATGTATTGGATGATGATGGAATAGAAGCATAGAGTAAGATCTGAAGTGTAAGGTCGAGTCTTTGGGTCGTAGAGTAGGAGAAGGCTCTAAAGCTGAGTGTGCAGAGGCCTAGTTGTAACATTTAAGCTCAAAATCAATCACCACTGCAATACAACCATCAAAACCAATCACTGAAACTCAATCATCAATATCTAACATAACTAAAACCACTCATCAATCTCTGAATCAACCATAACTGAATCAATAAATCATTGAAACCTCTAACATACTAAATCAAACAATCATTGAACCTCTGACACAACTTAATCAAGTATTAATTCAAACTTAATCAAATTCAACCAATCAACTGGAACAGAGAGATCATTGTAACCAATACACAGATTTGAACCTAGAACACTACATCAAAAGCCAGAACCAATTGTAACCTCAAAAATCATGTGTCATACTATATATGCTCCTTCAATGAAGCCAACTTGCATGTATACCAATTTCCTTTAGCCCAACCTGCGTATAACTCTAAAGATACTGAATCATGAAACCTCTAAACCACAAATTGTACCAGTCAGTGACATTATGAGGATCTGCTGTCAATTTACAAAGTTATAAACAAATAGCAGCAAGGATCACCCTTCTTTCTCAATCAATTAGTCAATCAGGCAGAAACTCTTTATGCATTCAGTTTTACTTTTAGATCTAAGAAGACTTCATTGACAGACAATAGTCAAATAGCAACATTGATCTAATAGATTAGTCATCCCTAAACATTAATCTTTTCTTTTGCATATGTTACTTGGAAGAGTCGAACCAGCATGTATATGCACCTTCACCAAAGCAAACCAAAATATAGATCTGCAAATACTTACTTATAACTTTTTTGCAATTCCAAACTTCAGACATACCAAGATGATCACATATAAAGGATAAAACATGCATTAGCAATCAGATCTATCTTATCCACTATCAAATCACATAATGATAAGTCATTATGATCCTGATCCATCATTAGATCTCATCCATCATCAAACACTCAGGTGCATACTTAGTTTAGATCAAGCAAAGCATCAAAAACCCATAACATGCATATTTTCTTTTGATCTAACACTTCATAAGATATTCATTACTTCTACACTTAGCCCTTTGATCTTCTCCTCCTTATATATTTTTAGCCTTTCTCAATACCTCATATGAAAACAACACTTAGAGCCTGTCGTATTCTTAGATGAGATCAAATAACCATTACTCCACTCAATATTGTGGGCTAATACCATGGTATTGACCCTTGGTATACTTTCACCTCAATTTCCTTAATTTTTCATCCCATACGTGGTTTTTCTTCTATGAAAGTGTGTGCATACATATATGCCCTTTTTGTACAGTGAACCCACATGTACATGCTCTTTTTGTATAATGAGCCCATACAACTTAGCATACCTGGAAATGTCCTTTTTCTTCAACTTATTGATTATGGTCTATAGTCCTTTGTTCCTTCACCCTATTCTTTTGTACCATTACTTTGTTCCCTCTTAATAGACCTATTATAATTTTATTTTCCATTGTACATTACTTTTGAACTGATTCCTTTGAACTACCCTGCATTTTGTCACATCTGTAAACACAATTGCTATGCATTCTATCACATTTGATATCTCTTATGTAGATTCATCTAGTTACGTAGATTCATCTAGTTACCATATACAAGTGAGTTGTTCTGCTACAAGTGGGTTTCCATCAAGTACAACACATGTATCATAATGCCAACAGGAAGTTTTTAGTTGGACCAGCCAACTCCCGATCTGTGTTTTCTAAAGAGCCCAGCTAAATTAGCTCTTAGCTTATCATCATATTTTAGTGGTGATATACGAAGGGTTTTGAGTTAAGCACCTCCTTTAAATTAAAAAAAATAAAAAAAATTGTATGGAAAATTGATAGATCTTGTCGTTGAGAGACTTAGATTATCAGATCTAGGAGCGGAATTGGACTCATACTCCTCAGATCTAGTAGATCCACCATTATTGTGCATAGGTCTGTAATTTATTTTTGGTTTTTTGACTTGGGTTTCTAGGGTTTTATTTATTTTTTTTATATCTGGGTTCTAGGTATTTTTGTTTTTAGGTATAGGTTGCAGATATTAAAGAGAAGTTTGATTTGAAACCATATCTAGGCCTTGAACGGTAAGAACTAGCATCAATACCATTTTGCAGGGACATTATTCAAAATATTTTACAATCTGAAGGGTTTCAATTTTTCTGAGGATTTCATAAGTTTCCTTAAATAAAATAGCAGGAATATATCATTTTAATAAAAAAATTCTGGAAACTTTTTAGGTTTTTCGGCTACCATTTTCTATTGCATTTTTCCATTCTCTGGAAAATTTTGATTTTTTTCTTCTCTTTCTCCCTCTTCTACGTGGGTTTCTCTCTGTCTACATTTTTGGTTTCTCCTCATCTCTGTGTGTTTCCATTTTCTACCATAACCTTGCGTCCATAGCATACTCCCTCTTCTGTGTTTTCTATTGTACTGTTGCAGCTCCTTCAACCTATAAAACGTCGTCTTTTTCCATTGCTGCCATATCTTTTTCTCTACCTAAACGTCATTGTTTCCCTTCGTTATCCTCTTGCTCCTTTGAATCTGCAAACCCTTCACATTGTCCTTCTTTTCCCCTGGCATCCCTTCATTCCTCTCTATTGCATTCTCCCTTTCTCCCCTCTATTCCACCTGCAAAGAATCCCTGTCATCGCTCCTCTTCCTCGAGTCTCCAATGCTGCCCTCTCTCCTCCATGCGTCCTTATTTTCCTCAATTAACCTGCATACAAACTCCTTCCTCCCTTATGTTGTCTCCATTTATTGCCCACTGCCTCTTCGAAAACCCTCTCCCTAGCGTTCTCGTCATCTCTATCGTCCATCACAAACATGCAATCTCACTCGATCTCAAAGCTCTTTCCGCCCACACACCTTCATACACAAACACTTCAAAACAATTCGATTTCATTTTTTTTGTCTTCACATTAGGGTTAGTCCTTTTTTTTATTATAAAAGATCCAATTTTTTTTAACTAAACTTTGGTTAGATTCATTTTAAAATTTTGATTTTATTTGTTTTGGTTGTTGTTTTTCGATTTTTTCTTTTTATTTATTTATTTATTTTATTTTAATTTATTTTCATTTAAACATTTTATAATCACATTTTTTCCTTTTAAATATGAATTATGATTTTATTTTTATTTTCATTAGAAAAACATTCAAAAATATATTAAAAAAAAAAATAAAAATAAAAACATTAAAAATCTAAAAAATAAAAATAAAAATAAAAAATTATTTGGTGACTTTAGAATCACGAATGAAATAAATCAAAAGGGGGAATTTGAGCTTTACATTTAAGAAATTGTTATTTTTATGTGGCCTAGGGCCCATAAAAGTTTAATTTTGACTAAGCCCTTTTGATTTGATTTTCAGTCACATTAAAAAATTTAATTTCTCTATTGTCAAGTGTGATTATTGTTTTAAACATCATATTGACTATAAAGTCTTCTAGATTTGGGATTTAATTTCCAGAAACTCTTGCATGATAAAATTTTGAGCATTCACATTTAATTGTTCATGACCGTCGCTTCGCCACATTTATAAATTTTCTCTGCATAACTTGTTTTTATTTAGTCTATGGTTAATTCAATATAAAGGCACTAGTCTATAATCAATTTTATCTTGTGGTTGTGTCTTATTTTAATCTATCCATCTCAATTGACCAAGAATTGGTCTAAATTCATCAATTTGTTCATCCTTAAAATCCCCTAGAGCCTGTGTTCCACACACTATCTTCATCCATTCACCTTAGGGACTATCTCCCTTGACTTGTCTAGGAGAGAGTCTAAATGGAGTGAGTAAGGATTAGAGTGACTGCCCTTACTCTGAGTGTTGTCGCGATGCCTAGACACTTTGTGTGACAACATTTTTTGGAGCCATTGCTAGGAATATTTTATTCTTAGAGTTTCAATGACATTTCCTCATCATTCATCTCATTTCTCATCTCTCATTTGAGCCAGCAAAACCAACACTTCTTGGAATTTCCACCAAGGACCAATTTATTGGACCTTGGCTTTATGGCATTTAATCTCATTTTTATGGCATCATTTCATCTCTTCATTTCCCACCATCCTAATTCTCGTAATCTCTCTCATCTAATCCTTTCATCTTCACCTTTTTTCACCTAAACATTCTGGTTGATTTCCTGTTTGGGTGGTTACTCCACTTATTCATTCATTTAATCCCAGATTCATTTTGTTGCCCTTTATCCCATCTGCAAGCTACTACACCTTCTCCTCCATTAAGCCTGCATTCCCTGAACCTGCGTTCATCCCTCTCCATCTCTTCCTGAGCTCGCTATTTTGCTCGGCTTCATTTATCCCTCCACATTGTCTGATGTTTCCACCTTCCTCCATCAAGTACCTGCCGCAGCTCCCTCAACCCCCTTTCCTTCGTTCTCTATCGTCATTCCTCCCTTCCATCGCCAAACCTGCAACCAAAATTTGATACACAAACAATTTCGACTTTTTTTTTTTTTCATTTGTATTATGTGTATGTAGTAGGTTTAGGTTTCACTTTTTTTTATTTTTATTTAGGTTAGGATAGTTTAGTTAGATATTTCGATTTGCTTTTTATTTTGATTTGATTTGATTTTTTCCTTTTTTTGTTTTATATTTTTTTTTCATTTTTTTTTTTATGAATTTGTGTTTTGTTTTTTTTATTTTGATTTTTTATTTCATTCATAAAAATATTTAAAATCTAAAAAATTAAAAAAATTCAATTTTTTTTTGGTGACTTTGATTGTTAATGAAATAAATCAAAAGCGGAACTTAAGCCCTCACATTTAAAATTTTTTAATTTTTATGTTGCCTATGGCCCATAAAAATTTAAATTTAATTAAGTACTTTTGACTTTTTTATTTGTTTGGTCACATTAAAAAATTTAATTGCCATATTAAATTTGCTTCATAAGCTTAGCACATTTAACTTACCTAAGGGATAATTAAAATTCTAAACTAAATTTCCTTGGTGTCCTTTTGTGTGTCAAGTGTAAAATTTTGATATTTGTGGTGGTGATTTCTCTATTCTCAAGTGTGATTAATGTTTTAAAATCATATTGACTAAAGGATAAAGATAAATTCTAGATCTGGGTTATTAATGAAAATAATTTGAAATCTGGAATCATTTCTTAGCATTTAAATTTCATAATTCTTCATAGGATTTAATTTCTAGAAAATCTTGCATGAGATAGTTTTGGCCGCTTACTTTTAATCGTTCATGATCGTCACTTTTGCCACATTTATAAATTGATTTGGATAACTTGTTTTCATTTAGTCTATGGTTAGTTGAACATAAGGCACTGGTCTAAAATCATTTCTATCTTGTGTTTGTGTCTTATTTGTATTAAATTTTTTATCCATCCATCTCAATTAAGCAGGACTTGTTCTACATTCATCAAGTTGTTCATCCTTTAAGTCTCCTAGAGCCTGTGTTTCAAAGGCTACCCTCATTCATTTACCCTAAGGACTACCCCCCTTGACTTGTATAGGAGAGAGTCTAAATAGATTCAGTAAGGATTAGAGTGACAACCCTTCCTCTGAGCATTTTCACGGTACCTAAACATTTTGTGTGACAACAATATCCATTGATGATATATTGGTATATTCTAAGAATGAGGAAGAACATGCCAAACATTTAGCAGTAGTATTGAGATTGCTGAGAGAGAATTAGTTGTATGTAAAGCTCAGTAAATGCAGTTTCTTTCAAACATAGGTACATACTTGGGACATGTGGTTTCGAAGGAAGGCATAACAGTGGATCTAGAAATGATAATGGCTAGCAAGGAGTGGGAAACTCCTAGAAATGTGGATGAGGTAAAATCATTCATGGGATTAGCATGTTATTATAGGAGATTCATCAGGAACTTATCATATATTTCTTATCCTATTACATCGTTGCAAAGGAAAGGTAAGAAATTCTAATGGACAGAGGAATGTGCATCCATTTTGAGCAGTTGAAGTAGTTGTTGACAAATGCTCTAGTTTTAAAGATGGTAGATCCAGAAAAAGAGTTTTTGGTATGTACAAATGCTTGCAAGAGAGGAATTGGTGGAGTCCTTATGCAGGAAGGACAAGTAGTATCCTATGAATTAAGGAAAATGAATGAGCACAAGAAGAATTATCCAACACATGATTCTGAGTTGGTAGTGATCATCCATTATTTGAAGATGTGGAGGCACTATCTTCATGGCTGGAGGTTTGTATTGATGAGTGACAATGGATTGAGATACTTGTTTGACCAAACAAATCTGAATGTGAGGCAAGCTTGATAGTTGGCCATGATTGGTGAGTTCGACTTTGAGATCAAGTACATCAAGGGGAAAGAAAACAGGCTTGCATATGCTCTTATAAGGAGAGTATAGGTAAATCATGTAGTAGCTATGAGCTCTTATAGGATAGATTTACAGGATTGGATCTTGCAAGCAGGACGATAGGATGATAGGTATAGGGATCTTATGCACAGGTTACAACAGGGTACAGGTGACTAGGATGTGGACTATCATCTCATAGCAGATGGCTTGGTCAGATTTAGGGAAAAGATATATGTATCAAACAATAGTGATCTCAAGAATATTATCTTGAGGGAATTTCATGTTAACCCATATTCAGGTCACCTAGGATATCAAAAAACATTGACAGTTATGAAGAATTTTATTATTGGCCGAATCTGAAGAAGGAAGTGGAAAACTTTATGGCTAGATGTTTGGAATACCAATAGGTAAAGTAAAAATGTAAGCATCTAGGTGGTCTAGTACAATCGCTTCTGATTCCAGAGAGGAAATGGTAGGTCATTTCCATGGATTTATTCACAGGTTTGTTGAGGACATCTAGACAGCATGATTCCATCATGGTTGTGGTTGACAGGTTAACAAAGGTAGCTCACTTCATTCCAGTGGTCTACTTATTTAGCTAATGATGTAGCACAAGTATTCAATAGAGATATAGTGAGGCTGCATGGTGTCCCAAGAAGATTGTGTCAGACAGGGATGCCAAGCTCACTTCTAGATTATGGAAGGAGTTATTTTCAGGTTTGGGTACAAAATTGGCCTTTAGTACAACCTATCATATGCAGATAGATGGACAGAAAGAGAGGGTCAATAGGATATTGGAGGACATGTTGAGGATGTATGTGATGCATCAACAATGGAGGTGGGAAGAGTATCTTACACTTGTTGAGTTTTCTTACAAAAATGGGTATTAGGAGTCACTAAGGATGAGTCAATTTGAGGCACTATCTGGGTGGAGTTGTAATACTCACATCAGTTAGAGTGATCCAATTAACAGGATGTTGATAGGACAAGACATGTTGGCAGAGATGGAACATGAAATGCAAGTAATCAAGAATAACCTGAAGGAAGCAGAGGAAAAACAAAAAAGTTATGCAGATTAGAACAAGATGTTTAAGGAATTTCAGGTTGGGGAATAGGTGTACTTGTGCATCAAGCCCAAGAAGAGTTCCTTGAGGATTGGATCGCATACCAAGATGGCACTTAGTTTTTTTGGACCTTTCAATATTCTTGAGATGATTGGACCAGCTGCTTATTGACTTTCACTGTGAATGACAATGAAATTCTATTATGTTTTCCATGTGTCATTTCTGAAGAATTATGTGAAAGATGTTGATCATTTGAGGGATAATTCCATCCGGAACATCAGTGCCTTTTGCAGAGAAATATGGTCATGCTTCGGAACTGAGCAATAGAGAAGGTTAAAGTTCAATGGAAGCACTTTGGGCCTGATGAAGCCACATGAGAGATGGCTTATTAGATGTGGGCTATGTATCCTTTTCTATTCACCAGTGAGTGAATTTTTTTGGAATCTGTTTTGGTGTGATGTTTTGGTACATGTGTATATATGTATATGGATGCAAATACTGCCAAGAGCTCTATTATAAAGCTAAAATAAGTGGTATGGGTGTCATGTTGTTATGTTTCTCATGTTAGTTTGTTTCTCAGTAGGATGATCATTATAAATACTAAAACAAGCTAATTTATAAAGCTCCATGGGTAGCATGTTTTTCTTTTAGCAGTCTAATTGGGTTGTAGGTTTCATTGAACACTGAGGACAATGTTCCAACAAGGGGGAGGGTTCTGTAACAACCATGTTCAAAATCCATGTAATAAAGTTAATAAAGGAAAAATAATAACCAAGGTCATGGGACACGTATTCCAAGATAAATTTTGGGAAAAACAATAGTGATGGGGATCACTTGTGATTAATTAATGGCTATGGAAATTGGTAAAGGAAAGGGCAAAGGTTTCTTAAAGGCATGAGACATTTATTGGCATTTTATTTATGAAAATAATGGAAAATAAGGGAAAAGGAAGGTGAAAGGTCACAGGTTGCATGTGAAGAGGAAAATGAAGGAAAAATAATGGAAAATGAAGAAAATAGAGGCCTCATTAATAAAAAGGCTTTTGACAATCAATCTATAGCTTTTTTTCATTTCAGTTTTGGAGATCTCATTTTATACTCTCTCTCTCTCTCTCATACTCTTGGACATTTAGATTTTTCTTGGGGCACTCTTGGAGGAGTGTGGTGTACTTTGGATTTGGAAAAAGAAGGAAAAGGAAGAGAAAGAAAGTGTGAGGACATCAGGATTAGTAGCTACAATGGGTTTTTCTTGCATGTATCGAGTTGCATGTGTGATTTCCTTGCTAGTTTTGGAATGCATGGAACATGCATGTGGTTTATTTATTATGATTTTTCATTGGCATGGAGGACTGCCTAGATTGATAGTGGTTTTTCCCATTTTTTCCATTTCTTGGATAGTCATTATACTATGGGTTTCTTTCCTTTTGTTTTATGGTTGGTTATCACATTCCATATGGATGTGGGTTGAGTCACTAGTTCCTGGAGCCTTGGTTGGAAAAATGCTCTGGAAGCCCCGTAACAACTTGGGTTGAGTAACTAGTCCTAGAAGCCTTGGTTGTACAAACGTTATGAAGCCCTTGGTGGGTTGAATTACTAGTCCTAGAAGCCCTTTTTAGACAAACGCTCTGAAGCCTGACATCAACTATGGGGTTAGTTACTAGTCCTACAATGCTTGCTTGGAACAAATGCTCTAGAGACCTAGACAACTTGGGTAGAGACTGATGTGGTGATGGTTAGTGGTGTCTGATCATGAGGTGGAATCACAGGTTGAGGGTTGATTTGGTCTCCAGAATCCCTAGTTTGGTATTGTTTGATTTATTTCATGAGATCATACATTCATGCTTGGAATATGGTGCGGGAGTGATTGGTTGAAAGAGATATTTGGTGCACCCCAATCTATGGTCGAGCCGTACATGGAAGTCCCCGCCATGGTTGGATTCTCATATGTTAATAAGAGCTCCCTTTCCTTTGGTAATTTATGAGTAAATGTGCTTTCCATTATGTGGCTTTAATGGTTGATTCCTCATTGATATATCTCTCATTATTTTCTAGTTATAAGCATGTTTTATGACAGTTATGTATGGATATCATCATGCTTTGGTTAGTATATGAAATTTTAATGAATGATTGACCTAATAGATAAAATTGTAGTCATTTTCATGACATATCGATCCTCTTTGACGATTCTTAGATAATTATGAGGTCCCTATGCTCAGATTTGTTGTTGTGACCTGTAGATTACCTGTTTATGATATTGATGTAGTGGCTGCAACACCCTCCAAAATTTTGGCATGTACTCAATTTCAGAGCATTCCTTGGTCTTGTACATTGTTGTCACGAACATTAAGACCCATTTCATGTATCTTTTTGGAGTGTTTTGGTCCCATTGTTATTTAGGCAAGATGTCGTGTTTTCCCATGTGGGTTGTCGTATCAAGTGTAAAACATCATTCTTGTGGTTTCAAGGGTCCATATTTGTATTTAGGAGTTTTCCTAACCATATAAACACCTATAACACTCATTCACAAAGTTTTGAGCATTGTCGTACAAGTGTTGTCATGATCATCGTAAAGTCTATATGTGGTATCACACTTGTCGTAACTAGTCATAGAGCAGTCACATGTAGGAAAATGTATTTTTTATTGGTCATGGGTGATCTATGTTGTTGATTCATCAAGTATTATAAGTGTTATATCATAGTCAAAACTTTATCACTTCACACATCAACCTCACTAGGCAAACACTTAACCATTTCTGAAGAGGCTTCCCGACCCAACAACTTGACTTCACCTGACCTACCTAGACTATGCATTGCACAATTCTAGTCCTCTAGCTATGACTTGGACCTTTGATTCTATGAAATGCATAGTTCTTACCTCCTAGAATTGCTACATTGTGCAATTCTTAAGCCCAAGAACCAACCTTCACCTCCAAAATTGTGAAATCATCTCAAAAAACTAGCCTTAACTGTGCATTGCACAAGAACAAGCCCTAAGATCTCTACCTAAGCCTCTAAAATATGCAATATTGCAATGGACCAGCATCCCTTACCTCTTAAAACTGTGCAGAAATATCCCACAGTGGTCATCCCCTCAACATGACCCACTAACTGCCAAATTTGCACAAACATTATCCCTTAGCCCATCCTGAACTATGCATTGCATAGTTTTAAGCCTCAAGCCTCAACCCTAGCTACTGGAAGTGCACAATGCACAGTCACTGAGCCCCCCTTTCCACCCTGCTACCTAGTTTTGCCGCAGTCCATCAATCAAAATGCATCATCTTAGGCTAGGAGGTTTTTCGGGTTGATGTTGTCTCATCATGAGTGAATTGTAGGTACAGGTATCTTATCATAATATGGTAGGATGATGAAGAAGTGGATGAAGGAGGAGGACATGTAAAAGACATTCATATAGCTAAGAATGGAAGTTGATCTATCAAGTTAAAGCAAAGGGATACCAACTCGCGACCACAACTCAAGACTTGAGATAAATTAATATTCTTATCACCAAGCCATCAAGAGGTGGAAGAAAACAAAATTCTCAGGTAGACATCATTCATAGTAGCAAAAGTGGCCTAACATTGCCACATCATTCAAGTAGTTCATATTAGCAATGCCATTTCATGTCTTGTCATGAGTTTTCATAGGCCACATCATCATTATGGGCCATGTATATTGTATTCATTGTAAAGTGGAATCCAAAGGACACATATGTAATATGGATATTTGTGTAAGCTAAAAAGACATAGGAAGTCAAATGATCATTAGGGAAGTCAAATAGTCATGAAGCGGGGAAGCATCACCCCTTGGTTATTTATACTCCCTGATTGTATGAGAAAAGGACTTTTTCACCTTCACTCATCCTACAAAGAATTATAGAGACAAGTTAATTATTTGAGGAGCAAGGAGTGGAAAAAATGTTCCACTACTGGATCTAGTGATGTACATTGTAAACATCTATCTTGCCTCTTTTACTTAATGAAAGAATCCTTTAAGGACAACATGTTCTTCCTGAATGGATTATGAATGTTTGTAATACTATTCTACGGATGTTTATATTTCATGTTTTCTTTCACATGTGCTAAGATAGTTGAAATATTTCATTTATTTTAGTACTTAAATTATTGAGAATGTGTTGTAATGATTGTTATTGTTATTCCTGTCCTTGTGGACTATTCTGTGAAATATTAGACATATCTTTCTTCATTTGATGGTTGTAATGACATTCACATCCTCTATGGACTATTCTGATGGATGCTAGATGGATCCTTCCAATTCATGTGTGTCTCTTCTTGGGTGGTACTACTACCTCTCACTTAGAGGCACACTTTTCTCCTCTCTATGTAGTAGAAGAACCTTGACACATTTACAACTGAACACTCACCAGGCACACCTCCTTGCTTTTTGAAGAAACCATTGCATCCATCTCTCATGCTGACAGTTAGAGCCAAGGCATTTCTTTGAGATATATGGCAATTGGGTTGATATTCCAGATAGGGATCCTACACCAAATGGTGTGAGGTATAATTGGGTGTTCACATGAGGGATATCCCTTGGTTGATGTATTTATAGCATCGTGAACATTGGCACTAGAAGGAGAGCTAGATGACAAGATGAGCCCATTGTATCTGGTTTAAATATCTTATCTAAAATGGCTCATATACAAATCTTACTCTTGGGGTGTTTCTCTAATTTTTCCCTTTATCAATTTTCAATTCTCAATGAGCCTCTCTATCACTTGTCCCAGTTAAAGTTTGGTGGTGAGAATGGAACATCCATAACCAAGCACATTTCTGATTTTCTTAAATTTTGTGAATCTTATGAAATCGATGATGATAAATTTGCTTGTGTGCTTTCCTTCCTCACCCTTCAAGGTCATGTTAATCGATTGTGTCATACCTTGCCACCTTCTTCCATTCATTCCCTTCATCACTTCCTTTGGGAGTTGCATCAAGCCTTCAGTAGGTATAACTACTGAGATGTTTTTAAAAGAACCAAAATCTTAGGAATGAAGCCTAATGAATCAGTTGAGGATTTTTCTGATTGATCCCTTCACCTTTGCTATGAAATTATAGAAGAAGATATGAATTGGGAGTTCTTGAAGCAATAATTTGAGTGCTTGGTTCTTATCACCTCATGTGATGAACCTGAACCCCATGGTTTTCCCACTCCCTCGACTCTTGTGAATCATGAGACACCTCTTATTTCAAAGGTGGAACCTACTACTCCTTTTGTGCCTTATCCTCCTCATTTTCCAGTCCCAATGAGGGTGCCTCCGTGTGATAGCAATAAATTTGAAAAAAATCCACAAATTAAATTCCTAATCCACCTTCTCATTTTTCTTCTACTTTTCATGATTCATATTCAATGGAGGAAATTCCATAATGACTCATGAAGCCTATGGAAAAGACTAACTCATCCATTCCATAAGATGTTGTCACTATTCATAATTCTAATTTCAAATATGATTTGGATTTTTGTTATCCTCTATCATCGACATGCCATGACTCTTTGTACCATGACCCACTCGATCAATCTGCTCCACTAGCTATTTTTTCATACTCTCTTGATTTTCATGTTGTTGGTCCAAATTGTGATCAAGTACAAGGTGGTCACATTACATAGGTAGAAGAGTAGGAAGGTGGAGATGCTTTCAATATTTCCTCTCTTTTTCAGAATCCTCCATGTCATAGTGTTCTTCCACTCTTGGATGATTCTCAATCTACTAATCTCGGTAGTCAATCAAATGTAATTAATTATTTCGATCAATCCGTAGCCTTAGGAAACAATCACTCCAAGAATGATGACTTTGTTGATGTATGTGATTACAGTTTCCCAGGTGCATGAGCTGATCTCTTGGTTTCTCATGAAGATTTTAATTTGGATCTAGAATATGATTCAGTAAAAGAAGATGTTCTTATTGAAGCTTCCTCTTCATCTCACTATCCATTATTCTCTACCATCTGCGATGCATCTACTTGCAAGAGGGGTACTCCATGTTCTTCAAGTCCAACATCTGATGAGTTAACCTCTCAATTGGCACAAGTTGGTGAGATTATCCACGATGTAAATGAAAAAAATCAAATCTTTGAGTACTCTTCCCAACCCTTATCATCTCTACCCTTGCATGAAGACAACTCTTCAAATCAACTTGCTCATGAAAATTCCTCAATTCATTTATCTTTGAATTCGCAATTAGAAGAACCTTTCCACTTGAGTAATCTGGTTATTGAAGTTGAAAAATACAGTCAAACCAGTGACAAATATGGCTACCATCCAGTGAGAAATGGTGTTATTGAAACCGGTAGTAGCATCTATCCTCTCACCATGCACGATATGGTACAATCTTAAAAATGTGATTTTACAATTCTAGAAAGTTATGGGAGATGCCAGGGAGTCAAGGCACTTCAACATCTATTGATGGTTATGTCATGATCTCACGACTCTGGTAAGCCCCTTGAACTAAGTTAGATATGGTTTCTACTGCATGATCCTTCTCTTTGCATGGTTTGACTCGATGAAAACTTCTTCTTGAGAAATGTTGGGTATCTCGGATGTGATCTTCCTAATTTCCAAGATTTCACTTTTGACTGGATTCGTGAATCTTTTTCATTTCATTCATCTTCATGAAAATATTTCCCAAGAAACTTGGGTTTGGAATGTGTATCTCTCATAGAGTCATGGAATTGTGAAGTTGATCATTCCAAATACCATTGTTGGATGACGGAACCATATCTATCAGGTTCATTTCATGATGAGCAGATCTTGGATTTCCTTACGAGTATCATATCACAAATCTTGTTCTTCATCACACCTAAGATCCTCTTGAGTAATAATGAATGCATGAGTTATCACATGAATGAAGTTCTTCTCTGTTCACCATGTCTTTACTGGTTTCATGTATTTGTTGTGCTAGCATACCTTTCAAATTATTTTCATGATTACGATGCTTGCACAGTTTATCACCAGTTACAGGAAAATGGTGTGTCACATTTGTCTTGTGAGGAACTTGGTTCAATTATTTAGAGCATTTGTAGAACAATTTAAATTTATTTATCTTCCTTCATTACAAATTGGGAATTTGATGCTTTAATCAGATCATCTGACCATTATTATGTATTTGATGATTGCCATTCATGTTATCATTTTCCCATCAGTATATCCAATGAAAGTTGTTTTACATCCTTTGATCTTCATGATTTAACATCCTACTATTCAGATTTTTGTCAAGTGATTGAGGTAGCTTAGTCTCTACTGATGGTTATGTCAGGTCGTCACTATCTCGAAATGAGTGTTGAATATGATCAGATATATTCTCGCTCACATAATTCTCCTTATAATCCCTTGCCCCTAAGTTAAAATCCATATTTTCAAATATTTCAAGGTTTTAAATAGTATCATCATGTATTTTATGATTTAATCTTTGAATGGTTATAGAAATCTTACTTGACAAGCACCATTGCAATAAACAAATTTCAACCTTCTCTCGTGCTTGCTAAGCAGGATGACATAGAAGAAGGTGCATTCGCAAGAATACTTCAAGGTTTGTCTAATTATTATTTCTCTTGGAGAGGTAAGAATGTGGATTGGATGAAAGTAGAGGTTGGAACACACGTTTTTGACCGCAGGAAATACCTTCAAATGTTTGTGCAAGTTATGCAAATTTTTATCTTTTCTGTTGCACATTACTTTATATCTATTTTAATTGTTCATATCTTTGTGGATGTAGGTTGGAAAAAACTATGGTGGCTTCACTGGAAATTTCATTATACGTGACCCTAACCTTCTAGTTGTTAGTTTAAGAGTAGGATTAGTTGCACCTTAGTTTCTTTCTCTTGCACCCATCCCTTCTTGTTCTCTTCAGTCTCTCTTGTCTTTTCTTACTTTATCTTGCATTCTACTTTGGTTTAGCTTCTTTTGTTTCTCTTTTGATTTTTTTCCCTTGTTTTGTTTTGTATTTCCTTTCGTTTGTTCCTTTTGTTTCTTTCTTATTGTTCGTCTCTTTTTGTTTTTATCGTGTGAATAAGTGTTGTG
>APFE030712992.1:0-10484 GCA_000404065.3 Pinus taeda
TCCCCTGGATATATCTTGTGTTATGTGTGATTATTTTTCTTGATCAGTTATGCATGTTTCTACTTGATGTTGCTCATGAATTCAATTATGCTTCTGCTTAATGTTTTGTAGAAGTAGATCATGTGTTTTGCTTTAGTACATCACATTACCAATTTGATCTACAAGTGCAATTTCTACATGGTATTAGAGGTAACTGATTTGTAGAAAAATTCTACATTCTACTTGCTTCTAGTCTTGTTTGTATTTGTTGTTGGTTTCATTCTTGCACAACATTGTCATATGCAATCTTCCATCTACGCTTAACTCGGCTCTAGATTTTCAACAAAATTCTCCCTCAACTTGTTAAAAAGATTATTACGTTATTCCTATTCACAATCCACTTTAAGCATCTCATACAACATAAGGAAATAAGGGTCATAACAAGTGAAGTTTGCATTACAAGTCTATCACTTGTGCATAACACAAACCAGAGTCCTTTGAGGTGATTTTCTATAGGTTCACTCCTTCCATATGAGATACCATTGAATCTGTTGGAGAGGAAGCTCAATTGAAATGGATTTTTTTGAGTGATAAGGTTGTTTATTTTCTAACACACCCTCAGGTTGCCCTTTTCTTGCAACAACTTTCCATTTCAAGCTCAAGCATCCTCTTCTCTACTAAATAGATCCTTAGGAAATCCATCTTGCCAAGACTTTCACATGCAAGAAGAATGTCGACATACAATCCCAATGTTATCACAATGACCTTCTTCCTAGGCCTTCCAACCTACAATAGCCATCATTTATTCATATAGGGTAAATTTGCCACCAACCTATATCATAGGCATAAACATACAAATATTATGAGTTGTCATTTTCAAGCAGCTTTTGAAATAGCGATTACTTCAAATTTCCAATACGTATAACAAGTTCCACATAATACTTAGCTTTCATTTGTGTAGATAATAGTCCCTACTTTCATTATGGCTACTTCTATTTCCATATCCAGGACATCCCTTTTTGTAACTTTTTTCTCCTAACAGAGCATTCATGTAGTGCATTAATATATGACTACTTTTTTATACAATTCTTTCACTACATCTGCAACAACTCATGAAATGATCTCAAAATTCATGTGTTAACAACAATTTCATATTTTTAGTTGTAACAACATTATATGCAGTGAAATATGGCATAAGCTTGCTTTCACATAGTGCATTCACATAGATACCAACATATATGTGTGCATAACCATAACTTCCACACTTACATAATCTACTCATGCACATCTAGTCAATGCATAATTACATTGGTATAAGAATACCATATTATTATGCCATGTATTCTACCATCATGAGTTGGAAGGTTTAGCTAATGCTTCAATGCATCATCTAGCCAACTCTCTAATACTTATAAACCATTTGGAAACTTTCCTCTTTAACCCAAAAAAAAATGTTAGGAATATACTATTTTTCTACTAAACAGTTCCTCAACGATACCTAAAGACATTTCCTTTCTTTGCTTAATAGTACTTTAAGAAACCCTTTCCCCTCTAATAATGTCTCAATCTTGACAAAAAAATTATAGTTCAAAACATCAACTCAAATAAAAAAACTATTAAACATTTATATAACACTATAACCTTTTCAACATTATAATTCTATAACCTTTTCAACATTATAATTTCAATAAGGCAAACTCTCTTAACATTCATTTTTATAAAAAAAAATTCTAATTCAATATGACATTTCATCCCATATAAATATATTTAAAAAATTAAACAACCCTTAAACTTTTTTACTTTACCAAGTAAAATATTATTCACATAAATACATTCAAATCACACAAAACATATCATTTAGAACATGAAATTATGACTAATGAATTTTTTTCTTGCTAGAATGGTTGTGTCAACTTATTTGATGTCCCTTATCAATTGGTGTATTATAAATATATCACATATTCCTTTCACCAACTTCTAGGTCAACATATTATTATCCTTATCTTTTCTCCATAAGACTTAACACATCCTTACACATATGACTTAACACATCCTTTTAAAAAAGATACAATTTAAAAAAAATTACAAGGAAGACTTGCACATCCTCTCTTAGAAAAATAAGTTGTCTCTAACAACTTACAGATATTTTTCATTCTTAAAAAATTGTAGGTTGATTATGATGACATGTCCCTATTTTGATTAAAATTAAAATAGTTTAATTACGATGACTTTTATATATATATTTTTAAAAGGAATATTTTTATTTTCCATTGTTATCCACGTTTTTAATTAAAACTAATATGCATTAATTACCATGGGATATATATATTTTCTATATTTTAAAATAAACACACTCTACCATTTTTATATTTATTTTATATTATAATAATGAATTATTTTTATTTTTATAATAATTATTTTATATTTACATGGGTGACCAGTGACAACTAATTTTATAAATACATTACATGACAACTTTACATTATAAGAATGATTTATAATATTTAAATTTTATAAAATTTTTAGGTAAAAGAAATAAATTTCCTATTTCCAATTTTTATAATAATTTATTTTATATTTTTAAAGAATTTGTATAATAATTTAGGGGATGGTAGGATGTACTAAAAAAATAAATAGAAATTAAGTGATTATTATCACACTTAATTTCTCAATTTTCTTTTATATTTTCAATTTTTTCTAAAAAAACATTGAAGATTGCTTTTATTGATGTTGAATATAGTCTACAAATGTTATTTTTATTTTTTCAAAAATTGAAATAAAATTATTATTTTTTCTCTTCATAATTTCTTTTTTCTATTTTTTTATAAGAAAAAAGGTAGATATTTTACATTCTTATACTCCAATTTTTTTATTTAAAAAAAGGATTGAATATCATAACTTATATCTAAAATAATTTAATATGATGATAATTGAATATCATAAAGTATACGTAAAATATTTATTTTAATTTTTATAAGCTTGGCACTATTACATCTTTATTATATTCAATATATCACTCCAATCAAAGTAGAGAATTGAACCAATAACTTCACATCAAAAAGTGCCTACACAACACTTTTTCAGGGCAAAAAAAGCAAGATTGTATTATATAAGATATATAAAGAGACAGATCAATACATTGACATGTAGTTTTGTATATGGCACAATTATAGGACTGAGCCAAAAATATCTAGATGAGATGGGAAGCATAATCCCAACATAAAGATAAGATTTTCATGGAAAAAAGACAATCCAAAGAGCTGCCAGCAAGATGCAAAATGTTACATTTCTCATAGAAAGAAAATAGGAGCCAGAAGGTAAGAAGCGCTAAAATAGGAGATTCTCTTTATACTTCGACCATTCATAAACAAAGTTTGGAGGGGCAAGGGGACGAAAAGAGAAACAAAAGACAAATGCATACCTGAGTTTCAGCAGTAATTTTGGAGTTAGAAACTTGGAAGGGAAAATTCCTGGATATATAGAATTTCCCCTTTAGTCTTTACCTTCATATACCAAAAGCTTGGTTCCGATTGAAGACCCTCCTTTGACAGAGTGTTTGCTCGCTGGTTCTGAGCCCTATTGATATGGTGAATGGTGCATCCTTCTATCCTTCTCCAGAAAAACCTGATTCTGTCCATCCAGCCTAACAGGTGAGGCTTGTAGACATTATTTTTCCCCGACACATAATCCACCATGACTTTGGAATCTCCAAAGATTGAGACTGCTTGTATGTTGAGAAAAAAACAAAAATTTAGAAGGCCTGCAAGAGCCGATGCCTCAGCTTTACTGTTGGAGCCCATTCCCCCATTCCAATGGATGAGATATTGTACATTTTCATTCACTATGATCTGCACTCCACAACCACATGAACCATTCTGCGTGGCTCCGTCGAAGTACGCTCTTGGAAGCATTATGTGAGCCTGTGCATGTTCTTTAAGATAATCCTTTTTTTACTTGTGAGTCTTTTCCGGTAAAGAGTCATAGAGGGTTACTATATTGGTTAAAATTTCCATGAAAGGATCTTTCCAGTTATTGAAGATAACATTATTTCTCCATCTCCAAATGCTCCAGAGGGTGATAATAACTATCGGCCTCCAGGATTCCTTCTGTCCGCTCCACCAAAGAAACGCTTCTTTTGTGGAGGCATGAGAAAAATGTGGGATTCCATAAATATTTTCCAGAGATTGCCATAATTTCTGGGTACTTTGACAGCTTAAAAACATGTGATAGTTGCTTTCCTCGGTAGATTTGCATATTAAGCAGATACTTGGTCCATTCCATCCCCTCTTTTTCAAGTTCTCCCATGATAAATTTTTGTTGTGAAAAGTCAGCCATGAAAAATAAATCATTTTGGGAGGACATTCAGATTTCCAAAAAACATTTGGGAATATAGGATTGGGAAGAGCATCCTTTAGACCAATCATATTCTGATAAATGTCCTTAACACGAATGAGGTTAATACCTTTTGAATCCTTCCAAATAAGAAAATCAAATTCCGAAGAGCGGTATATGCCGCAGTTCCTCAGGCAGACTCTGATGTTTCTCCACTTTTGGGCTAAAGTATCTGGCATCTCCATATTGTTTGCCTCTTTCCATAAAGGGATCGGGCCCTACCAATTTGAAATCAATTTATCCCAATAGAAAAAACATTTCCCATGGAAAAATTTTATCAGTGCTTCAGGCACAATTATTTCCTCCAAACCGCTCATAAAACAATATTTTCCAATGATGATCTTGCTACCGGATTGGAAACACCATGCTAAATTCTTCAGGAAATAACCTTCTATCCTGCGGAAGCTCATCCATATAGCTGACCCATATGTGGAGCCAATCCTTCCCAACCTATACCAGTGTGAGATATCCTTACTGCCCATATATTTCTTTTGAATTGTGTTACTCCATGGACCCTCTCCATATATCCCTCTCCACAATGACTTACATAAAAGTGCCTTTCCGAAAGTCCACAAGTCCAGCAGGCCCCATCCACCAAGGTTCTTTGGCAAAGATATATCAGATAATTTGGATAGATGAAATTTCCTTTTTTCTGATTGGCCACCCCATATAAAATTCGCAGTTAGCTTATTTCATTTTTTGAATGATACTTGCAGGAAGAAAAAATAAATGAGCCCAATATACTACAAGTTGGGTTAAAACCGATTGAGCCAAAATCACTCTTCCTGCCAGTGATAAGCATTTGTATTCCCATATTGATATCTTTTTATAGTACCTATCCAAGATCCATTGCCAGTCCATTTTTGAATATCCTTTCGCTTTTAGCTGGAAACCCAAGTATTTGATTCCATGCTTAATGGATTGCGCCTCTATTCCAAACAGAGAGGATAACCATTCTACTGCTTCCAAATTGACATCATTATGGAAGAATATTGACTTTGATTTGTTGATTTTCAGTCCTGTGGCTTTTTGAAATTTTTTTAGAATGTCATAAAAGCATAACCAGGTGAGTCTGCACAGCATTCCAAAGATAAGAATATCATCTACAAATAAGTTATGCGAGATGTAGTTGTTCCTGCATATTTTCAATGGGCGACACCTGTTTTCATTGACTGCCTTATTGATGTGGAGGCTTAACGAATTCATTGCCAAGATAAACAAAAGAGGCGACAGGGAACCACCTTGGCGAAGACCTCTGGCAGCTAGAAAGTAAGGAGATGGAATCCCATTTACAATGATAGCATAGTTTACCTTCTCAACACATGCCATGATCCAATTTATCATATTGGCTCTCAATCCAATCTTTGCAAGTAGGCACCTGATGAAGCCCCAATCCAGGCAGTTGTATGCCTTGCGGAGGTCGATTTTGAAAATAACAGCTTCACTTTTTTTAGTATGCATGGCAATAGACTTTCTTGTGTGTTTGCAACTGCGTCCAGAATATTTCTTCCCCTTAAAAAACCGTGTTGATCCTTTGTTAAGAACCTTGATAGAGTTTCTTTGATTCTTTCTGCAATAATTTTCGAAATGATTTTGAAAGAAATGTTACAAAGGGATATCAGCGTAAAATCTTGGAAATATTCTGCTTCCCCTTTTTTTGGAATGAGTGCTGTATGAGTGGAGGAAGTTATCTCGTGAATGTTACCTGATATTCTAGATCCTTCTACCATTTTTAACAATCAGTTTTGATAAGATCAAAAAAGTGGATGAAGAATTCTATGGCCCAGCCATCTGGGCCTGGACACTTATCCCTTTTGAAAGATTTCATTGTTTCTAATAGCTCCTCCTCGATTACTGGCTGGAAAAGGCTATCATTTAAATCATCATCGAACATTTATGGGAATAAATCAATACCCCAAAGAATGTCCTGAATCTTGCAATCATCAGTTCTCTTATACTGATTTTCAAAATATCTCATAGCCTCATTTGAGATGTCTTGTTGAGAGAATAGGAAGCCCCCTTTTCCATCACTTATTTTCCATATAGAATTTTTTTCACGTCTGGAGTTCGCAAACTTTTGGAAGAATTTTGTGTTCTTGTCCCCCTCCTTAAGCCAGATCGCCCTACTCTTTAATCTCGAAAAAGCTTCCTCCTCTTCCAGAATTTTTAATTTTTTCTTTTGGAGTTCCTTTATACGACATCTCATTTTGAAGGTGAGTAGATGATCAACCAGAACTCCAGAGATGCTATCCAATTCCATTTGTATTTCCCGAAGGGCTGCTCTATTCATTTGCCTTGAATTGCCATTCCTTAACCATCTTTCGAATGGAATCAAGCTTGTCCCTAAAGGTCAAAAAAGGGGGCATATTCTCCGTTGATGACAGCTCTTTCCAAGTTCTTTTTATAACATCATTAAACTTCGGTTCTTCCAAACATGCCCTGTTAAATTTGAATGAATAGCCTTTTCTAAAACCCTTTTCTCTCCAACTTAGAAGTATCGGTCTATGATCTGATATGAACACATTCCCAATTGTTGAGAAAGGCATGCCCAGTCTATCAATTATACTAGCATGAAGGATAAATTTATCAAGTCTTTTGGCTATATAGGCCTCTTCGATCCTTCCATTTTCCCAAGTCAGAAGCATTTTGGGAGGGTTTATATCAACAAGATTCCTGCTTAGAAGCTCATATTTGATGTGATCTGCAAGGGGGTCCTTTTTCCTGCATTTACCCCATGTTTCATCTGAGTTTAAAGTGGCATTTAGATCTCTTGCAATCATCAAAGATTCGATGTCAAAAATTTTTGAAGCAAATAATTTCTCCCAGAATGACAATATGTTTTTGTAAGGAGCATAAATATTCAGAATGTTGATCAGACAGTCTTTCCCCCCTGATTTGTGCTGAAATGAGGATGCCCGCCAAGCATTTGTATGCCTTTGCTTTGATCCAATCAGGATCCCATAAAACCGCTAGGGCCCTAGAAAGGCCATTTGCTTCCGAAGCGGTTATATGCCAGTTGGGAAACATTTTCCTGAAGTAGGAAATTGATACAGAAGTGCTATGCATGGTTTCTTAGATTAATATGATTTTAGGACTTACTGAATGGAAAAAATTCTTTAGGGCCAAAATTTTTTGGTCTGCCCCCAGACCTCTTACGTTCATGGATATGATGACAGTCATTGGAGGTTCTTTTCAGCTATGCTTGCTCTAAGAGGCCTTCCTTCAGTCATATCAATGATAGGGGCATCTATAAGAGAAAGATTACGAACTCCTCTGCCTGCACCATCAACCCTCCCCCTGAAGTGTCTACTACCCCTGTTGTTTTTTCTTCTCACCGTAATGTTCTTTGCAAAATTTGGGCTTATTTGAGGAGAGGATTGTTTCCCCGGCTTATGAATAGTGAGGGGTCTCAGTTCCAGCGATTTCTTGTTTAGAATATAGTCCAAATCGCTACCAATTGAGTTTGTGGGGGATGAGACAGGGGAATTTAAAGGAGTAGCCGTAACGAAAGGTTCTTTTCCTTTTCCAGATGGAGTCCATTTCTTTTTTGGTGATGAAGAGGATGGGCTGAGGGTAATATGGACCTCTCTATTAGAATCTTTAAAAGACTAAGGGAGGGGGATTTCATGATTAGAAGCAGGTTCCAGAGGAGGCATTGAAGGGGAGATAGTATCCAAAGGATTTGAAATCTTAAGAGAAGGTGGAGTTTGTTGAGAACAAGCTTCAAGATTAATAACCCTTTGCTGATCACCGGACTCTGATGGAGACAGACTTTTGTGGGTGTTAACTTCTCTATTCCCGGGGATGGGGACTTCGTCTTATATATGTTTGCTGCAACTTGGGAGAATCCATGATGCTTTCGGCTCTTTAGGATAGGCCGACGAGGGCAGTTTTTGATTAGTTGTCCTGTCCGATGGCATGTTGAGCATTTGAATGGTACTCCCCAAAAATCCAACCTCTGATTTATTTTAAACTCCCTCCAGAATATGTCAATGTGGTTAGGGAACCCTCCTCTGTAAGCTTTTTCTATGAGAATCCAGGTCACACGTTTGTCTTTTTCCCCCAGGCATCTAGGATCAACATATACACATCTTCCTATGGCATTTCCTATTTGAGGTTAGATGTGGGACAATGTACTATCAGATGCTTGGATATTTCTAGTAAGTACTCCTTGCATGGAGAATGATCTATCATAGGAGATTGGAGGACTTGTGGCCTATATATTGAGGCCTAGGTAGTCCATGATTTTCATCTTCTGATTGAAGATCATCAGTATCTTCTGATTACAGAGAGAGCAGGATAGCTATTGAGTTGATTCTTTTGTATGTTGTTGAGGATCTACACTTGATTGATAATACATGGTTGGAGTTTTATGCTGGTGCTTTCCCCCTGGATATATCTTGTGTTATATGTGATTATTTTTCTTGTTCAATTATGCATGTTTCTACTTGATGTTGCTATTGAATTCGATTATGCTTCCGCTTAATGTTTTGTAGAAGTAGAACAAGTATTATGCTTTAGGACATTGCATATATCGGTTTATTCTACAGGTGAAATTTCTACATGGTATCAGAGAACAAGTGATCAAACAAGAACATTATACTGAGAGGAGATTTCAAAGTTTTGAGTTTTGGGCTGAGAGTTTATAGAGCAAATCTGAAAATTTCTTTACAAAATTTTCAGAAATAAATAGAAGATTTGGATTCCTTGGGGAAAAATACCCAAAATAATAATAAAAAAAATCAGCTGAATCGGAGTTCAGATGAGGGAGATATCACTCATTTAAAATCAACTCTTTTTCTAGAAAATTTCATGACGACGGGAAAGTGGAAATAGATTGGTGTGCTAGCCAAGAACTTGTATGCACTTGAGGTACAAGATGCATGCAAAGCCTTGAGGAGCAAGGCAAAGGTTAGAGACATGGTGGTTGAGAGGGAGGGTATATTACCTCTCAACATGCGGAGCCAGAAGAAGTCTCAAACGATTGTGGAGGAGCCACGATTGGTGCATCGACTTCAAGAGGTTGTGGAGCAGCCACAACAGGGGAAGCTGAGTGGAGATCGAATAGAGACATCTACTCATGCAGAGACCTCCAGTAGGGGGAAATTTCGAGCCAGGTGGGTTGAGGGATCACATGCAACCATACCTTTAGGTAGGAGGTGGGGCAATATAGAGTGATTGTCCCAAGGAGGAAGAGCAGGATCCTTGAGGTACCCAACCTCTTGGATGAGACCTTGCTACAGGAGCCCCGATGTGGAGTAGCAGGAACTAACTGATTGGGTAGAGACAGATGCGGATGGAGCGGCAGAGAGAGCTACAGTGCAGGGAATCCCAGGATAGTGCAAAGCATGCAGGCTGTAGCAATGTGAGAGGCACAAGTGTGTTGCACAGTGCAGGGTAACACAGAGAAGGGTGCAACGATGCGAGATGCATGGAGATGTTGCAATAGCGCAGAGGTCAAAGAGGGAGCACTTATCAGTAGCAGGTAGAGCTTCAGCATCAGAGTATTTTTCTAGCCCAACAGAGTGGTCAGTTGGGAGTGTTTTTGTTCCAAGTGTTGTTGGAGCAAGTGGACTGGGTAGATGTGTTGCATGCAGAACATTCCAGAGTTACAGGATCGGGTTCGAGAGGAAGCCTTTCTTGTTGAGGGGGAGTGTTGAAAAGTGTGCAACAAGAAATGCAAAATTTAGAATGTGCTAAAAATAGACCTGCTAAAAATAGCATGTCTAAAAATAGCAGTTTGGCCAGTGAGGTCATTGACCACATTGGGTGAAAGATGAAACTGCTAAAAGTAGAAAGTTCTAAAAATAACATTTTGTGTCCCTTCCTATTTTTAGTAGTCCCTAGTCTATCTATAGGAAGTAAAATTAATTTTGGTCTTAACAGCAATTGGAAATATTAATTAATTAATTCAGTTGAGTTAATTAGTTAAGGAAATTCGAATTTGAAGTCTTTGTGAGCATGCACATGAGTTGTCCCACTGATTGACGAATTTATCCTTAATTTTCTCCACTGATTGAGAGAATAAGTATGAGTTCTATAATGAGAGAATCAGTTGACTTAGTTCTAACTAGTCAAGTCCAGTTAGATTATTTTAACAAGTTGTTAAAATA
>APFE030712999.1:7334-37683 GCA_000404065.3 Pinus taeda
TTGTTTTACCTGTAGGCAACCTGACTAAGTCCCAAGTCTGGTTATATGCTAAGGAGTCCATCTCTTCTTTCATGGCTTGCTCCCAGTTCTTCCTGGTTTCTACCTGCACTACTTCTTCATAACATTCTGGTTCACCAGAATTACTCAGCATGAAATAATATAACGAAGGAGAGTATCATTCACGGGGTCTACTTATCATGGTAGAACTTATAACACCACTTTCAGGTGTTTGAAGTGCTTGTTGTTGTTGTGTTGTTGTTCTAGCTATTGATCATTATGATTTTCAGGCACCATCACTTTTCCTGTGATATCATCAAGCACTGTGTATTCTCTATTTTTTTTCCTGTTTCTTTTCCCGCAACTGACTCTTATACAAGACCTTTTCATTAAATATTACATCTCTTCTCCTAATGATTTTGTGATTTTCATAATCATATAAGCGATAACCAAAATCATTAACACTATATCCAATAAAGGTATGTTTCTTTGATTTTGTCTCAAGATTTGTTCTATTTTCTTTGTTAATGTGGACAAAGGCTTCACAACCAAAAGTCTTTAAAAACTAGTAGTTTACCTTTTTACCTATCCATGCCTCCTCTGGAATACCACCATCCAAGGAACTTGAAGGCCCTCTGTTTATTAGACAAACAACAGTATCTACTGCATCTACCCAAAATTGTAAAGGTAATCCCGCATGCAATCTCATGCACCTTCCACGCTCCATGATTGTCATATTCATCCTTTCTGACACACCATTTTCTTGTGGTGTTCCTGCAACTGTCTTCTCTCTGCGAATTCCATTCTCAAAAAAGTACCTATCAAAGTCTTTGCTGCAATATTCACCTCCATTGTCTGATCTGAGACACTTCAACCTTTTTCCTGTCTCATTTTCAACTAAAGCTTTCCATTTCTTGAAAGTATCAAATACATCATATTTATTTAGAATACAATAAATCTAGGTTTTTCTGGTTGCATCATCAATAAAATTTACATAATAACGAGATCCACCAAGAGATGATACCTGAGAAGGTCCCCATACATCTGTATGCACAAGCTCTAATTTTTCGATCTTCTTTTCTTTCCCAACTCTAAGGAATCTAACTCTCTTCTGTTTTCCATAAACACAATTCTCACAAAATTTTAAATCAACATGCTTCAAACCAACAAATTTCTTTAGCGAAGAATCTGCATCCCCTTCTCACTCATGTGCCTAAGCCTATGATGCCACAATTTCGTATCTTCTCCTATAGAGGTTAAAGCATTAACATAATTAGAAATACCATTGCATAAATACAATGTACCAACCTTTACTCCTTTCGCTATTACCAGGGATCCTTTAGTGACCTTCCAGGTTTTATCCGTGAAAGTAGTTACGCAACCTTCACCTCCCAACTGCCCTGTTGAAATCAGATTTTTCTTCATATCTGGAACATGCCTTACCTCCTTCAATAGCCATTGATTTCCATTTTGTTGTTTTATGAAAACTATACCCATTCCAACGAATTTACAGGGTTTATCATCACCCAATCGAACCTGTCCAAAATCTCCTTGAACATAATCATGAAAATGTTTCCTATGAGGTGTGGCATGGAATGAGGCCCCTGAATCTACCACCTAAGATCAATAATATTTTCTAATGAAAGAATCAGAGCATCTTGTAACACATCACCTGTTATATTCGCTTCATGATTGTTTTCTTGCTGCACGTCTCCTTATTTTCTCTTCCGAGACTTGCAATCTTTCTTCAGGTGTCCTTTCTTCCCGCATTTCTAGCACACTATCCTCGCTTTGGACTTGGATCTACCTTTTCTTGACTTACTGCGATATCCTGGGCTCTTTCCTCTTTCCATTTTTCTTCCCCTAGTCTCTGCAGTCAAAGCATTACCTGATGTCTCACCAAGCTTCTCCGTCGCATTTCCTCGCTAAGGATCGCATAGACAACATCATCAAACTTTAAAGTACTAGATCCACAGACAAAGTTACTAATGGCCATAACTAAACCATTCCAACTTTCTGGCAATGAGCACAGAAATAATAGAGCCCTAACTTCATCATCAAAATTTACCCCTACAGAACTTAACTGGTTCATAATTGTATTAAAATCATTTAAATGGTCTGCAACAGATTCACCTTCTGACATCTTCATATTAAATAAACACTTCATAATAAATACCTTATTTGAGGCCAAGGGTTTTTCATATAGTTTTTCCAATGTCAACATTAAGCCCTCTGTTGTCGTTTCCTTTGAAATATTAAATGCTACCGACACCACCGGGGACAACCGTATTGTTCCAAGTGCCTTTCTGTCAAGAATATCCCATTCTGTGTATGTCATACTCGTCGGCTTCTTTGTCTTTCCACTCAATGGTAGGTACAGATATATCTAATATAGATAATCTTCCATCTGCATCTTCCACAACTGGTAGTTTTGGCCATTGAATTTTTCGACCCTAAACCTACCATCTTCCGCCATTTCTCCCACTCGAACCATGAACCCTTCTCTCTCCTGCGAGTTTATTAGCCAAATAGACCTTCGGCTGTGATACTAGTTGTTAAAAAATTATATATTATGGAGCAATGGAACACATAAAATATTGCAGAAATATAAACACAGAAAACGCATAAAACGAGAGAGACACAGATATACGTGGTTCACCCAGTTTGGGCTACATCCATGGAGAAACAATCAGTCCTTCTTTTATTATATTATCCAGCAAACTGAAGAGATACAACCTACAACAAATCCACCGTAACATCCTCTTCACTCTCAATATCCTCTCTCTTCCTCACTCAGAATACAGATATCCATAGACGCAATACAATTCCCTCATATATAGTGAGGGGTTGCCTTCTAGGGAAAAAACCCCCAAATTAAACATAACTTCTACCACCAGATCATTTGCCTAATAAACAGCCCAGATTGACCAGAAACCAATATACTTTTACAAGGCAAATTTACATCTATTTTTAACTTCAGGGGCGCTGCCCCCGAACCCCCCAGTTGGGGGGGATTAGCCCCCCCGGACCCCCGCAGGGGGGGGAACAAGTCCCTCTCATGTGCAGGGGTGTATAGTCTTCCTAGGGTATACATCCAGCTGAAACCTTTGAATGCAGAAGATAATCAAGCTCCACACCCAACAGGGCCAGTCTTCCATCACACACTTAGAGTTTTCTTGGAGAACTCTTGGAGGATTTTGGGCACACATTGGATTTGGATCAAGAAGGCAAAGGAAAAGTCAAAAAATGCAAGGGATCAATGAAATCAACAACTACAATGGGTTTTCGTTGTAGGTGTCGAGTTGCATGTATGATTTCCATGGTAGTTTTTACATGCATGCCATATGCATGTGGTTATTTTGTTATGATCTATCATTGGCATGGATGATTTCCTGGATTGAGAGTAGTTTTCTCTAGCCTTTCCATTTCCTGGATAGCCATGGTGTTGTGGGTTTTCCATTTTGTTTTATGATTGTTGCTCATGTTCCTTATGGTTGTGGGTTGGGTCAATATTTCCTGGAGCCTTGGTTTGTCAAACACTCTAGATCCCTTGGTGGGTTAAGTTAATAGTCCTAAAGACTTGGTTGGACAAATGCTTTGGAGCCCCATTGAAGTTTTGGGTTGAGTTATTAGTCCTGGAGTTGGGTTGGAACAAACGCTCTGGAGCCTTGAACAAATTTGGTAGAGACCAATCTCATGATGGTTAGTGATGTCCAACTCTGAGGTGGAATTATTGGTTGAGGGTTGAGGCAGTTTGGCCTTTGGAAGCCCTATTTTTGTTTTGGTTGGTTTATTCCATGAGATTCCACGTTCATGCTTGGGATATGGTGCGGGGGTGATTGGATGAAAGAGAGATTTGGTTCATCCCAATCTATTATCGAGTGGTACATGGATGTCCCTGACTTGGTTATGATCTATCATTGACATGGAGGATTTCCTGGATAATGGTTTTCCTTAGCCTTTCCATTTCCTGGATAACCATGGCGTTGTGGGTTTTCCCTTTTGTTTTATGATTGGTGTTCATGTTCCTTATGGTTGTGGGTTGGTGTTAATATTTCCTGGAGCCTTGGTTGGTTAAACACTCTGGATCCCTTAGTGGGTTAAGTTATTAGTCCTAAAGCCTCGGTTGGACAAATGCTCTGGAGCCTTGTTGAAGTTGTGGGTTGAGTTACTAGTCTTGGAGTCGGGTTGGAACAAATGCTCTGAAGCCTGGAACAACTTTGGTAGAGACCAATCTGGTGATGGTTAGTGATGTCTAACTGTGAGGTGGAATCACTAGTTGAGGGTTGAGGCAGTTTGGCCTTTGCAAGCCTTGGTTTTGTTTTGGTTGTTTTATTCCATGAGATTCCACATTCATGCTTGGGATATGGTGCAGGGGTGATTGGCTAAAAGAGAGATTTAGTTTAGCCCAATCTATTTTCAGGTGGTACATGGAAGTCCCTGACTTGGTTGGATTTTAATATGCTAATAAGAGATTTTCCTCTGGTATTTTATGAGTAAGTGTACTTGTTATTATGTGGATTTAATGACTATTCTATTACTATTATTATTTTGGTTATATGTTGGTTATAAGCATGGTTTTATGACAAACTTGAATTATGGATCTCATCATTATTTGGTTAGTAAATGAAATGTTAATGAATGCATGGCATAATAGATGATATTGCAGCTATTGTGAGAGGGTATCAAACCTTATTGACAATTCTCAGATAAAAAAGAGATTGCTACATTCACATGTGTATTTATGACTTGTACATTACATGTTCATGATGTTTTTGATAGAATGTCTGTCATGGTTTGACCTGGCTAGGTCAAGTTCTTGTCTAGCGTTTGTACTGATGGCCTTGTCCTGATGTCATTCATTTTTTTGAAAGTTTCATTAAGATATGGGAAGAGGTTTGGAGACTAGCCTTGAGAATGTGCCTCAGATCTCGCAATCATAGGCATAAAACTGGGTGAAAAATACTACAGTCGCTCCCTTTCAGGATTGTGAATGTGACTAGAAGGTTACAATCAAATTTATGTAGTGTTATGCCAACGTCTAGGAGTCCAAGACAGTCAAAAGGAGGCTTAACTCAAGGCTTGGGCACTTGGAAGGGTGTTTTCGCCTTGGGGTTCCTATAACACCTAAGGTAAGTCAATAAGGTTTTGGTTGTGCCGACTCAACTTCCTTAATTTCACCTAGGAGTTTGAATCATATCATAGTAACTCTTAATCACATATTTACCCCAGTGGAGTTGTAAACTTCGGTAAGTGTGGGAGGAGGTTGTTACAACGACGTTAAACCATGGATGACCATGCTTGATTTTCATATTGAGACAATATTTATCACAATGTGACATTGTACCATGGTTGATATTATTGACTGTTGTTGACCATGATTGATTTTATAAAACATGGTTGACCATGGTCGACCATGATTGTCCATAGTTGATCATGTTTGACTATGGTCAACCATGAATTGTTGATCATGGTTGGCCATGATTGATCATGGTCATGGTTGACCGCGATTGATATTATAAACCCAAGGGATTAATACTAAAAACCCAAAGGATTATAAAACCAAGGGAATATTGTTAAATCCAAGGGAATAATATAAAACCAAGGTACATAAACCCTGAGATAAATATTATAAACCCTTAAATAAATATGGTTTACCATGGTTGACCATGGTTCATTTTCGTATTGAGACAATATTTGTTACAGTGCGAAGTTGAACCATGCTCAACCACGATTGAACCCTTAGTTTAATAAGGGAATAATATAAACCCAAGTTATACATATTGTAAACCCTTAAATAAAAATGGTTGACCATGGTTGATTTTCATATTGAGACAATGTTTGTCAGATTTTGATGTTGGACCATGCTCGATCGCGGTTGAACATGAAAAATAATATTAAACCCTAGGAATATGAACCCTTAAACTAATAAACCTAAGGGAATAATAAAGCCACGAGATTGTTTCTCGCATGGTTAGAATAGAGAGGATGAAATTATTTAGGTTTCCACTTTTCCAGGTAAAAAATTCCTCTCCTTCACAATAAGTATTGTGATCCAATTCCACAGGTCACCCCTTTTTTTCTTTGCAGAAGGTTCTTCCCACATATTTTTCCACTATACGACATTCTTACCAGGCCGAGGGTTTGAGCAGTATTTCTCTAATCCAAATGTTAATTCTCTTTATTTTTTTCTATTTTTCCATTCCCATTTTTATTCCTAGCAATAGACTAAAACTAAATGCTTCTCTTTTTTTGTGTATTGTTTCTCTTCTTATTCTAGTGTGGATTATTGTTAATATTTAGGTAGCAATCCTTCACACATTATATTTCAAAAATTTCTTTTTAGTTTTAATGCGAATATATATATATAATTTTACTAGTAGTCAAGGGATTCACTCCTATGATATACCCAAGTCAATTTTTTTCTTTTTGTATATATGTGTGTGTGTACACATGGAGTGCATAACTTCATTACTAGTTGCTCAAACATAATTCTAGGTCTTTACTGATTGATTCATTTACATTTAATTTTTCTTAGCACAACCAATATATTTGTGTTGCATCATACATTATGGATTAATTATGAATTATATCTCATAGCATAAAAAAAAATAATAGTCATTTACTAAGGGTTAAGATATATGTTAGTTTTTTAGGCAACCAAGACTTTGATTAGCACTTAAATGTTGTAATATGAGTTAGCCGTGTTGTGTACTAAATGAGGAATGTTTCACTTGATTTTGACTATAGTTAGCATGGTTCGCATGGCTACTTTGAACAATCTAGAATGTCTTTTTCCTTATGCCATCTGGAAACTTTGATCCTCGGTGTTGGGAAGAGATCTACAATGCTTAAGGTTTGGTGCTAGATCAATGGTGCAAGAAACATGGAGGGAGTTAGAGGGTAGCTACCCTCTCCTCCCATGGATGCGCAAGGCTCATTTTCCTCTATCACTGCTCTAGAAATTCCACTATGAGCATGGATTAGGGTTTACAGTTTCAGACTCAAATACAACCTGTAATAGATGGTTCTTCTTGGCTATGGATTAATGGCCTATCCTATGATTTTGGAGTTGAATTACATTAGGATTTCATCTCTATTCTCAACGGTAAGGTTTCAATGACCATTCTTCTTCTATTTTAAAAAAAATTCCATTATTTGTGCTACTGTCTTCCTTAGTAAGGAAAATTTTCAACATGTGTATTGTTGCAGGAATTTTTGGATGTCAATCCCTTCACAATGGTGTTGAAATAGGGTAAAATTTGTATGATAGTGGGTACTTTCATGAGGCCCTTCAATGTGCACAATAGTGTTCTTTTAATACCTCACTAAGTGACAAATAATTCTACATTTCATCAAAGATTCATGGGTTCCTTCTTTGATGCATTACTTCGCGTTCTTTTAATACTTCGCTAGGTGACAAATAATTCTACATTTCACCAAAGATTCATGTGTTCCTTCTTTGATGCATTACTTCGCTCAGGTAGAATATATGCTTATCTATTTTCCTTGTGCAAAATACTTCCCATTTCTTAAAATTAAATGTGCTCTATACTATGTTTTGAAACTGTGTTACTTGTAGGTACCTTTTTTTTCCTTCGAGTTCACAACTCTATGTCTGCTTTTTCTACTCTTCAAATTTGCCATAACATTTATTCTCCACCCGTGTTTGCAAGTTAGGGTTTTCTAGCTATCCCTTTCAAGAAAAGTTTTTTCATAAAGGTAGCAGTGCTCTCCGACATGCATTTATCTTTCAAGATACTCTAAGACAAAATTAGAATTATTCTTGTTTAAGGTCCTAATAACTATTGACCAAAGTTTTTTTTATGTGTCTTTGAACACTAGAAATCGTTAGTGGGGTTAGGTTTTACACCCTTCAGAGGGAAACCCTCGTTCCCTGCTATTGGCATTAATAATTTCTTTAATGTTTTTTTCATTTTGATGTTGACTACAGAGTCATGACTCTTTGATGAGCAGTTTCATCTACAGGTGGTACACTGATTACAATTTTCATGTGATGTGTATATATAAATATATATTTGTTGTTCCTACAGGCAAGGCGTGATTTTTTTTAACCATAAATTATTTTCATTACGCTTCATTTCTTGGATTGTCATATCTATGAGATCATATGTATTTATTTTTAAAACTCCTATAAATTGTTTAAATAGAAGACTTGATTCAATACTTATATAAAACGTTCCTACATACGTTTTCCAATTCATATGGTGAACATATTATCCATTTTATGCTTCTTTAGTTGTTTATGTTATCATTACACAGGTACTAGTGTGCAATCCTGCCAGATCTATTTTTCTAAAAGAAAACTTATTACTTTAGTGGAATTACAAACAACGTTTACAATTATGTTCCAATTTGGTCAGTCATGATGATATGGGAATGTCCCTGGGCTGTTGGTTCCTTACTCTGCTTAGAGACTAACCCAAACCCTCATTATTACATATTTCTACTGTCATGTTATTCCATACAATCAGTCTTTCTTATTATGGGTACAAGATTCCAAAAAGAATAAAGCATTTTTGCAACTAGAACGATACACCTCGAATCCCGACACAAGGGTTTTTTTTCCCTTTTCTTTTACAACACACAAATTTCACCAAAAATAGCGTACTTACCATTGAATCATTCTTCACAACTTTTAGTCTTGATACGCAGAAAATAACCCATAGGGTACTTACTATTGAATCATTCTTCACAACTTTTAGTCTTCATACGCAGAAAATAACCCTCTTTTTGCAAAATAATTCAATGGATAGTAATGGAACAAACTTAATATTTATCTGCATTTGTTCTATGGTCAACCACAAAGCCATGGGGAAATGAATTTTCCTCCCAACCTACGGGAACTAGTAACACCACTAGTTCTCCTTCGGAGTGAATTCCATATTAAAAAACACTATTCAGACTTGAAAATTTCACCCTAAAACCAGCGTGTCCCAGCGAACTTCAATTTAAGGCTTTTTAGGATAAGTTCCACTGGCCAACCAACTATAGAAATCTTAACAATGCAGTGTCACATTACCTGTACAACATCCTATCAGTGGTTCAAATACAGTCTAGTATCCTTCTTCGCTTATTTCCTTAGGTTCCTCCTACCCTCTTGGCCCTTTCTTTTATCTTTTTTATTTTTTTTGTCTCCAAGGAAGAGGTTGGGTAGGAAACTACCTTGCCCCTAACTATATTAAACTGTTTATGATTATGGAATTCACTTTCACATTGGTTTTTTGGTAGCTTTGTAGCTAACCATTTCATTAAAAAAAAAAAATCTCTTCTAAATAAACTTAAACATTCACTTTTAAAATCCATTTAATTAGTTTTTTTTTTTTTGCATAAGGTTGTGAAAAAACTCTTATGTTACTTTTGGGCTATTATGTGATTTTTCCTATAGGGAAGGATGAACATTATATGACTTTGTTTTTGTATAAAAATAATATATTCGTAAATGTTTTTTATTTATATTTTTTTTCTGATTTGGGTTAAGGGTTGCACACATTTGATAAAAATGGGGTTCATTTGATTTATATATCTGCATGTGATATAGGGGCATGTTTTTTTTTCAACGCATTTTTTGATTTTAAATTATGAGAACAATTGCAACTATTTCCCTCTTTCTTCCTATATTGTTAAATATCAAACCCTAATTAGCAAGTTAGTGCATTTTTATTTAAAAGACTTCTATGCGTATTTTTTTTTTTAAATATTCTCTAAATATTTAAATTTTGGATCTACATAACTTTAATAGTGTTATTGATATGGGTATTTGATCATTTTTCTTGTTTTTCAGTCTTTCCTTTTTACCCATAAGAAAAAAACGAAGGCAAAGATCATATACTAGATTATTACATACTAGAAACATTTTATTTACTTCCTAGTGCTACAACTCTACTTGGAAATGTATTATTTGTTTACATTTATATATATAAATGTTCTTATTTCGGTTTTTGGAAGGAGCAAATAAAATAGTAGTTCATAGTTTCCTGACAATATTGACTTGCCAACTTTCATAGAGTACTATTATCCGTTGCAGGGTAGTTTTTTGTGTGTTGTAGTTGATCTGTTTCGAAATAAAGAAAATTTTTATGCTTCATTCATTAGATTATGGATACTATGAGCCTGTATTGGGTTTACTTACAACCCTTTCGCAGTACCTTGAGGGACTGATACTGACACGAGTAATCTTCTTGCGCCTAGAATCTAACCCTATTCTAATACATTTTTTGTTTTTTGCATTCATCTACCACCTACAAATTGATATAACCCTATTAAAAACTCAACTTCTTTTAATTGTAGCATTCAACTACAGAATTGAGTACATGTGATTTTATGTATTATCCTCTAGTTCATACTAGGACAAATCAATTCTTTCAATTCAACATATCTTACCAACATTCTTTTCTAGATTCTTAGAAATCTTACTTCTTGAAAACACCCAGAACACAGTATAAATCCCGCTTAGCCCAACCTATGAAAACACCACTGCTAAAAAACATCAAAAAACATGGAATTCAATGACCAATTATCAATATCATGAAACTGATTCAATTTCCCCCAATAGACACATTACATGCTACAAGGGCAATTGACCATGTTTCCAATCTATCCAATTGAATCATTTAACACTTTCGATTTCATGAAGTTCCAAACCTGTCGATCCCCTAAAATGCCATGATATGAGCTGCAAGAGCAATTTTCCCACCATTTCAGATAATCCAATTTAATAATCTTTTTCATTTTTATTAAATAGTTTTTTAATTTTATTTTCTTGAATAGTTATTAAAACTGTTTTGTTTTTTTAATAGTTTATTAAAATAGTTATCTCTATTATAATTATATTATAATTATTATATATATTATATATTATATATATATATATATTATATATATATATATATATATTATATATATATATATATATATATATTCATTTAAATATTTTATTTTTATTTAATTTAAATATTTAAAAAACTATATAAAACTATTTATAAAATTATTTATTTATTTATACTTTAATTATTTATTATAAATTATTTAAAGTATGTAGGCCATTCTAACAAGGATTTATATATAATTTAATAAAAATGGATTTTTATAAGAGAGATAAAAAATTTTAATGTAATTTTAGTTCCATTTAATTGGATTTTATATATATATTAATAAATATAATAAAGATTAATGTGGATGGTAAAAAATAAAATAATATGAATTATAAATTAAATATTTCAATATTCATATTATGTAAAAGATTTAAGGGATGATAACTATTTAAAAGAGTGAAAGTGAGAGCAAAAAAAATCTATATTTCATATAAAAATATGTGAAAATTAAAAAAATATGATAATTAAAACATTGAAACTAGCATAGATTCATCTTAACTCCACATCCATCAAATGTAGAGAGGATTCAAATCCCTTGAGGTGTACGTATTAACTTGAAAATATGTTCGCATCTTGAGATATTTCATCCCTCTAAATACTTGATAAATGTAAAATTAAGATGGATTTAAAAAATACTTAATATATATATGAGGTTAATCATTAATAATTTAATAATATAATATATATATATATATATATATATATATATATAATATATATAATTTTGTTTATTTAAAATATATAAATAAATTTATATAAACCCCAAAACTCAATTTTATAATTCCAATTTATACTAGCTTCATTTCCATAAAAATTAATTAAAAAATAAATAAAAATAAAAACCAGAAATAACTAAACATAGAAGATTTACACTGCAACGTAACAAAAATAATAATAAATCACAAAGTAAACGGATACGAAAAATAACTCAACCTAGAAGACATAGACTACGACATAACTAAAATAATTATAAATGATAGAAAAAAGCGAAAGTTCATGAACGAAGAGTATGGAATGGTGGATCCCAGCCTACCAATGGCATAGTCTATATAAAAAATATACAGTAACATCCAAATAAAAAATTAGATACGAGCCTTAGTTGTGGGTTTTCCATTTTGTTTTATGATTTTTGCTGTTCCTTATGGTTGTGGGTTGGGTCAATATTTCCTGGAGCCTTGGTTTGTCAAACACTCTAGATCCCTTGGTGGGTTAAGTTAATAGTCCTAAAGACTTGGTTGGATAAATGCTTTGGAGCCCCGTTGAAGTTGTGGGTTGAGTTATTAGTCCTGGATTTGGGTTGGAACAAACACTCTGGAGCCTTGAAAAAATTGGTAGAGACCAATCTCATGATGGTTAGTGATGTCCAACTCTGAGGTGGAATTATTGGTTGAGGGTTGAGGCAGTTTGGCCTTTGGAAGCCCTATTTTTGTTTTGGTTGGTTTATTCCATGAGATTCCACATTCATGCTTGGGATATGGCGCGGGGGTGATTGGCTGAAAGAGAGATTTGGTTCATCCCAATCTATTATCGAGTGGTACATGGATGTCCCTGACTTGGTTCTGATCTATCATTGACATGGATGATTTCCTGGATAATGGTTTTCCTTAGCCTTTCCATTTCCTGGATAACCATGGCGTTGTGGGTTTTCCCTTTTGTTTTATGATTGGTGTTCATGTTCCTTATGGCTGTGGGTTGGTGTTAATATTTCCTGGAGCCTTGGTTGGTTAAACACTCTGGATCCCTTAGTGGGTTAAGTTATTAGTCCTAAAGCCTCGGTTGGACAAATGCTCTGGAGCCTTGTTGAAGTTGTGGGTTGAGTTACTAGTCTTGGAGTCGGGTTGGAACAAATGCTCTGAAGCCTGGAACAACTTTGGTAGAGACCAATCTGGTGATGGTTAGTGATGTCTAACTGTGAGGTGGAATCACTAGTTGAGGGTTGAGGCAGTTTGGCCTTTGCAAGCCTTGGTTTTGTTTTGGTTGTTTTATTCCATGAGATTCCACATTCATGCTTGGGATATGGTGCAGGGGTGATTGGCTAAAAGAGAGATTTAGTTTAGCCCAATCTATTTTCAGGTGGTACGTGGAAGTCCCTGACTTGGTTGGATTTTAATATGCTAATAAGAGATTTTCCTCTAGTATTTTATGAGTAAGTGTACTTCTTATTGTGTGGATTTAATGACTATTCTATTACTATTATTATTTTGGTTGTATGTTGGTTATAAGCATGGTTTTATGACAAACTTGAATTATGGATCTCATCATTATTTGGTTAGTAAATGAAATGTTAATGAATGCATGGCATAATAGATGATATTGCAGCTATTGTGAGAGGGTATCAAACCTTATTGACAATTCTCAGATAAAAAAGAGATTGCTACATTCACATGTGTATTTATGACTTGTACATTACATGTTCATGATGTTTTTGATAGAATGTCTGTCATGGTTTGACCTGGCTAGGTCAAGTTCTTGTCTAGCGTTTGTAATGATGGCCTTGTCCTGATGTCATTCATTTTTTTGAAAGTTTCATTAAGATATGGGAAGAGGTTTGGAGACTAGCCTTGAGAATGTGCCTCAGATCTCGCAATCACAGGCATAAAACTAGGTGAAAAATACTACAGTCGCTCCCTTTCAGGATTGTGAATGTGACTAGAAGGTTACAATCAAATTTATGTAGTGTTATGCCAACGTCTAGGAGTCCAAGACACTCAAAAGGAGGCTTAACTCAAGGCTTGGGCACTTGGAAGGGTGTTTTCGCCTTAGGGTTCCTATAACACCTAAGGTAAGTCAATAAGGTTTTGGTTGTGCTGACTCAACTTCCTTAATTTCACCTAGGAGTTTGAATCATATCATAGTAACTCTTAATCACATATTTACCCCAGTGGAGTTGTAAACTTGGGTAAGTGTGGGAGGAGGGTGTTACAATGACGTTAAACCATGGATGACCATGCTTGATTTTCGTATTGAGACAATATTTATCACAATGTGACATTGTACCATGGTTGATATTATTGACTGTTGTTGACCATGATTTATTTTATAAAACATGGTTGACCATGGTCGACCATGATTGTCCATAGTTGATCATGTTTGACTATGGTCAACCATGAATTGTTGATCATGGTTGGCCATGATTGATCATGGTCATGGTTGACCGTGATTGATATTATAAACCCAAGGGATTAATACTAAAAACCCAAAGGATTATAAAACCAAGGGAATATTGTTAAATCCAAGGGAATAATATAAAACCAAGGTACATAAACCCTGAGATAAATATTATAAACCCTTAAATAAATATGGTTTACCATGGTTGACCATGGTTCATTTTCGTATTGAGACAATATTTGTTACAGTGCGAAGTTGAACCATTCTCAACCACGATTGAACCCTTAGTTTAATAAGGGAATAATATAAACCCAAGTTATACATATTGTAAACCCTTAAATAAAAATGGTTGACCGTGGTTGATTTTCATATTGAGACAATGTTTGTCAGATTTTGATGTTGGACCATGCTCGATCACGGTTGAACATGAAAAATAATATTAAACCCTAGGAATATGAACCCTTAAACTAATAAACCTAAGGGAATAATAAAGCCACGAGATTGTTTCTCGCATGGCTAGAATAGAGAGGATGAAATTATTTAGGTTTCCACTTTTCCAGGTAAAAAATTCCTCTCCTTCACAATAAGTATTGTGATCCAATTCCACAGGTCACCCCTTTTTTTCTTTGCAGAAGGTTCTTCCCACATATTTTTCCACTATACGACATTCTTACCAGGCCGAGGGTTTGAGCAGTATTTCTCTAATCCAAATGTTAATTCTCTTTATTTTTTTCTATTTTTCCATTCCCATTTTTATTCCTAGCAATAGACTAAAACTAAATGCTTCTCTTTTTTTGTGTATTGTGTCTCTTCTTATTCTAGTGTGGATTATTGTTAATATTTAGGTAGCAATCCTTCACACATTATATTTCAAAAATTTCTTTTTAGTTTTAATGCGAATATATATATATAATTTTACTAGTAGTCAAGGGATTCACTCCTATGATATACCCAAGTCAATTTTTTTCTTTTTGTATATATGTGTGTGTGTACACATGGAGTGCATAACTTCATTACTAGTTGCTCAAACATAATTCTAGGTCTTTACTGATTGATTCATTTACATTTAATTTTTCTTAGCACAACCAATATATTTGTGTTGCATCATACATTATGGATTAATTATGAATTATATCTCATAGCATAAAAAAAAAATAATAGTCATTTAATAAGGGTTAAGATATATGTTAGTTTTTTAGGCAACCAAGACTTTGATTAGCACTTAAATGTTGTAATATGAGTTAGCCGTGTTGTGTACTAAATGAGGAATGTTTCACTTGATTTTGACTATAGTTAGCATGGTTCGCATGGCTACTTTGAACAATCTAGAATGTCTTTTTCCTTATGCCATCTGGAAACTTTGATCCTCGGTGTTGGGAAGAGATCTACAATGCTTAAGGTTTGGTGCTAGATCAATGGTGCAAGAAACATGGAGGGAGTTAGAGGGTAGCTACCCTCTCCTCCCATGGATGCGCAAGGCTCATTTTCCTCTATCACTTCTCTAGAAATTCCACTATGAGCATGGATTAGGGTTTACAGTTTCAGACTCAAATACAACCTGTAATAGATGGTTCCTCTTGGCTATGGATTAATGGCCTATCCTATGATTTTGGAGTTGAATTACATTAGGATTTCATCTCTATTCTCAACAGTAAGGTTTCAATGACCGTTCTTCTTCTATTTTAAAAAAATTTCCATTATTTGTGCTACTGTCTTCCTCAGTAAGGAAAATTTTCAACATGTGTATTGTTGCAGGAATTGTTTGATGTCAATCCCTTCACAATTGTGTTGAAATAGGGTCAAATTTGTATGATAGTGGGTACTTTCACGAGGCCCTTCAATGTGCACAATAGTGTTCTTTTAATTCTTCACTAAGTGACAAATAATTCTACATTTCATCAAAGATTCATGGGTTCCTTCTTTGATGCATTACTTCGCGTTCTTTTAATACTTCCCTAGGTGACAAATAATTCTACATTTCACCAATGATTCATGGTTTCCTTCTTTGATGCATTACTTCGCTCAGGTAGAATATATGCTTATCTATTTTCCTTGTGCAAAATACTTCCCATTTCTTAAAATTAAATGTGCTCTATACTATGTTTTGAAACTGTGTTACTTGTAGGTACCTTTTTTTTCCTTCGAGTTCACAACACTATGTCTGCTTTTTCTACTCTTCAAATTTGCCATAACATTTATTCTCCACCCGTGTTTGCAAGTTAGGGTTTTCTAGCTATCCCTTTCAAGACAAGTTTTTTCATAAAGGTAGCAGTGCTCTCCGACATGCATTTATCTTTCAAGATACTCTAAGACAAAATTAGAATTATTCTTATTTAAAGTCCTAATAACTATTGACCAAAGTTTTTTTTATGTGTCTTTGAACACTAGAAATCGTTAGTGGGGTTAGGGTTTACACCCTTCAGAGGGAAACCCTCGTTCCCTGCTGTTGGCATTAATAATTTCTTTAATGTTTTTTTCATTTTGATGTTGACTACAGAGTCATGACTCTTTGATGAGCAGTTTCATCTACAGGTGGTACGCTGATTACAATTTTCATGTGATGTGTATATATAAATATATATTTGTTGTTCCTACAAGCAAGGCGTGATTTTTTTTAACAATAAATTATTTTCATTACGCTTCATTTCTTGGATTGTCATCTCTATGAGATCATATGTATTTATTTTTAAAACTCCTATAAATTGTTTAAATAGAAGACTTGATTCAATACTTATATAAAAAGTTCCTACATATGTTTTCCAATTCATATGGTGAACATATTATCCATTTTATGCTTCTTTAGTTGTTTATGTTATCATTACACAAGTACTAGTGTGCAATCCTGCCAGATCTATTTTTCTAAAAGAAAACTTATTACTTTAGTGGAATTACAAACAACGTTTACAATTATGTTCCAATTTGGTCAGTCATGATGATATGGGAATGTCCCTGGGCTGTTGGTTCCTTACTCTGCT
Organism: Pinus taeda; assembly: GCA_000404065.3. Classification (NCBI taxonomy): domain Eukaryota; kingdom Viridiplantae; phylum Streptophyta; class Pinopsida; order Pinales; family Pinaceae; genus Pinus; species Pinus taeda. The sequence goes on from APFE030712999.1 coordinate 24,310, forward strand.
TAGAGACTAACCCAAACCCTCATTATTACATATTTCTACTGTCATGTTATTCCATACAATCAGTCTTTCTTATTATGGGTACAAGATTCCAAAAAGAATAAAGCATTTTTGCAACTAGAACGATACAGCTCGAATCCCGACATAAGGGTTTTTTTTTCCCTTTTCTTTTACAACACCCAAATTTCACCAAAAATAGGGTACTTACCATTGAATCATTCTTCACAACTTTTAGTGTTGATACGCAGAAAATAACCTATAGGGTACTTACTATTGAATCATTCTTCACAACTTTTAGTCTTGATACGCTCTAAAATAACCCTCTTTTTGCAAAATAATTCAATGGATAGTAATGGAACAAACTTAATATTTATCTGCATTTGTTCTATGGTCAACCACAAAGCCATGGGGAGATGAATTTTCCTCCCAACCTACGGGAACTAGTAACACCACTAGTTCTCCTTCGGAGTGAATTCCATATTAAAAAACACTATTCAGACTTGAAAATTTCACCCTAAAACCACCGTGTCCCAGCGAACTTCAATTTAAGGCTTTTTAGGATAAGTTCCACTGGCCAACCAACTATAGAAATCTTAACAATGCAGTGTCACATTACCTCTACAACATCCTATCAGTGGTTCAAATACAGTCTAGTATCCTTCTTCGCTTATTTCCTTAGGTTCCTCCTACCCTCTTGGCCCTTTCTTTTATCTTTTTTATTTTTTTTTGTCTCCAAGGAAGAGGTTGGGTAGGAAACTACCTTGCCCCTAACTATATTAAACTGTTTATGATTATGGAATTCACTTTCACATTGGTTTTTTGGTAGCTTTGTAGCTAACCATTTCATTAAAAAAAAAAAAATCTGTTCTAAATAAACTTAAACATTCACTTTTAAAATCCATTTAATTAGTTTTTTTTTTCTGCATAAGGTTGTGAAAAAACTCTTATGTTACTTGTGGGCTATTATGTGATTTTTCCTACAGGGAAGGATGAACATTATATGACTTTGTTTTTGTATAAAAATAATGTATTCGTAAATGTTTTTTATTTTTATTTTTTTTGTGATTTGGGTTAAGGGTTGCACACATTTGATAAAAATGGGGTTCATTTGATTTATATATCTGCATGTGATATAGGGGCATGTTTTTTTTTCAAAGCACTTTTTGATTTTAAATTATGAGAACAATTGCAACTATTTCCCTCTTTCTTCCTATATTGTTAAATATCAAACCCTAATTAGCAAGTTAGTGCATTTTTATTTAAAAGACTTCTCTGCGTATTTTTTTTGAAATATTCTTTAAATATTTAAATTTTGGATCTACATAACTTTAATAGTGTTATTGATATGGGTATTTGATCATTTTTCTTGTTTTTCAGTCTTTCCTTTTTACCCATAAAAAAAAACAAAGGCAAAGATCATATACTAGATTATTACATACTAGAAACATTTTATTTACTTCCTCTACCTCTAGTATCTTGTACAAGTTATTTCCCAAAGTAACAATAACACCGTGAGGCCTTGACTCATACATAGCATGTCGCTTCCACAAGTATGGTTGGCCTAATAATACATCACAAACATTAAGAGGAGCAACATCACACAATATCTCATATGTGAAGGGCTTGATGTTGTAGGGAAGGCGACACTGGTGGCAGACTCGAAGATCTCATCCTTGGTGAATCCACCCAATACTGTACGGTTGCAAGTGTGGGGTAGTCAGTAGGCCCAACCACTTCACGAACTTTTTTGAAATGAGTTTCTTTTGGCTGCCATTGTGGGCAATGAATTGTAGCAGCGAACCCTTCACCCACATTTGTGAGAGGAAAAGACACTCCCCCTCCCCTGGATCTTCGGGCTCATTCTTTTGGATCTTGGGGGTGTCAACAATGGCGTTGGGCTCCGCATCAATGATTTGCTTCCCTTTGTCATTCCTCTTGTCAAGTTCTAACTCAGGGTCAGAACATTCATCTAATTCTGAAGCCTACAACTCATCCACCAGCGATTGCTTGGTCTGACACTCACTTGTGTTATCAGTGGGGCTCTTGTGGAACTCAAACCACTTTCCTGTGTCCTTATTTGACTTCTTGGTGTTGTTGTTTTCTTGTGGCTTCGAGGAGTTGTCTTGGGTCACCCTGCCTTTGCTTTTTCCATTATTCTTCAGATTCACAGATCCAAAGTCTCGCTTCTTCTGTTCGAACCTCTTCTTGATCTTGACAGCGTATCAGTATGCCATGTCGAGTGAGGAGATGTCCAGGAACTCCATCTCATCCTAGATGTCACTATGTAAGGAGCCATGGTACTTGAGTACCAAATGTTTCTCAAAGTCCTTAATGCCCAACTTCGTGCGTATGGTATGAAAAACATTGGTGACTCTAGCACATCTTGGTCCCTTCCCTGCCATAGCTTAGTCCACTTTATGTATTTGTCATCATAGCTCTTGATAGGGTAGTACTACTCCTTGATGGCATCCCAAAATGAATTCCAAGTGGGAGCGGCTAGAAACAGTGAGTTCACTTTCATCCTTCTACTCGCAGAAGGTTTCCCATGAGTCCTTGAAGTGGGGGGCTACTTTGAGAAGAGCGAAAGTAATCTTGCCCTGATTGGAAAAATCATGAACAAAAAAATACACTTCTAGCAAATTTAACCATTTATCTACAACTTCTGCATCTATTTGACCCTTGAATATGGGGATTTCAAAGTTAATTGTACCTTAAAGGGTGTGGTGTTTCCAGAGTAGCTACTGGAAGTAGATGCATTGCACATGGGTAATTGTTGAAGGATCTGGGAAACGTTACCCACCATCGCGTTCCTTTGTTGCTCGAGGGTTTCTTCGAGCAAGATTTTGATAGGATCTCCTACCCCCTCATCTTTATTTTCATCCACAATGGGAGGTTATTGGGATTTTTTAGGCTAATCTTGCTAAGGTTCAACTAGATTGAGCCCTAACTCCTTATATCCCGAGCTCGTTGGGAACATGTAAAGAAAAACAAAGAAAGAGCAACCCGCTCTGATACCACTGATCCAGATTTAAATAGGAATGCAACAAATTATAGACATAACCATAAATACAAAAATGCAGTAGAAATAACACTTCTTTTCATTAATATCAAATATTGAAATATGCTTACAAACAGAATGGAAATAAGACTAGCTCGGGAAATGGTAGCTTATCTCGAAGAAGAGATGTGGCGGCTACATGCCTTTGAAATGTGTTACAATGAGGCTCTAAGGCCTATTTATTGTTGAGAAACAATGGAAAACCATAAACATACAAAGACCTAACCTTAGGAGATGAAGCGCCAAACTATCAGACTCATTTGGGTAAATTGGTACATCAACTTCTCGGGGTTGTAACTTTGGCATATGATCTCCATTTGACGTGCAAAATACCTCGTTAGAAAGACCTATCTGAGGACTACAAATTTGGAGTGAGAAATGTCTCCCTTTAAACCTTATTGCTCCCAATTTTCCCAAAAAACATCGTTCAGGGCCTCAAAATAGCTCCAGAAGTTTAGGACCTAAAAAAATTGCCAAAAATAGTAAATTTTCTACAATTAAGGAAACTAAAAAATTGAAAGAGACAGTTATGGGGTTCCAAGTGGGATAGGTGGGTGGCCACCAACATCCACCTGGACCATTCCTCCCACGTTAGGAAGTAATGGTCCCCATTACGTTGAGTGTCTCCATGAGATGGGGAAGCTTCTACTGAACTTGGTCCCTGGTGAGTTGTTCTGCAATCTTTGATGTGTCCAGTAATGGTGTGAAGCATGGTTGAGGGTGATCCACATTGAACACTTGGTGCAAGCCAAGGAGTGGGGAATGATGTGCTCCAAAGCATTGTTTTGCACAGCCTTGGTAATGGTGTAAGGGCCATATCAGAGTGGTCTAATCTTTTGATGGGATCTGGTAAGGCATTCTTTCTGTAAATGCAACCAAAATTTGTCATCCACCTGAAACTTGTGTGGTACTTGATGCTGATCATTTCTCTACCTATACTTGCCATTTTCTAGAATGAAGCAATGATATGTCAGTCCGTTGGGTAGAGGTGCTACGGGAGTCAGATCAAATCAATGCTTGCCCTGGCAATGTAATGGTACCCTTGTGGGTGAGGAGAAGATGTCCATGTATTCTTTCATGGCTGTATCCCCCTACTTCTATTGTGTGGAGGAACCATTCCTAGCGGCCATGGATGTGGCTACAATTTTCCCCTTACTTTGAGAGTGAACCAGAAAGAAAATGAATTTCTCTGTCCAGGAGATGATCTTACTGCATTTGTTAGCAGAGATCAAAGAGATGGCGGTAGGCGGTGCTATCTCTGGTATCTTGTACAACTTATTTCCCAAAGTAACAATAACAACACGAGGCCTTGACTCATACACAACATGTTGCTTCCACAAGTATTGTTGGCTTAATAATACATCACAAACATCAAGATGATCAATATCACATAATACTTCATATGTGAAGGGCTTGATGCTATAGGGAAGGCAACACTGCTGACAGACTCAGAGATCTCGTCCTTGGTGAAGCCACTCGATACTGTATAACTGTGGGTGCGGTGAAGTCAGTAGGCCCAATTTCTTCGTGGCTGCCACTATCGACAATGAATTGTAGCGGTAAACCCTTCACCCAGAGTTGTGAGTGGAAAAGACACTACCCCTCTAGATCTTCGGGCTCATTCTTTTGGATCTTGGTGGTGGCAACAATGGCGATGGGCTCCACATCAATGATCTGCTTCCCTTTTTCATTCCTCTTGTTGGGTTCTGACTCAGGGTCAGAACATGCATCTAATTTTGAAGCCTTCAACTCGGACACCAAAAACTGCTTGGTCTGACACTCACTTGTGTTATGAGTGGGGCTCCTGTGGAACTCACAACACTTTCATGTGTCCTTCTTTGACTTCGTGGTGTTGTTATTTTCTTATGGCTTTGACGAGTTTTCTTGGGTCACCTCGCTTTGCCTTTGTCCTTTGTTCTTCAAATTTGTAGATTCAAAGTCTCGCTTCTTCTGTTTAAACTTCTGCTCGATCTCGGCAGCGTGTCAGTATGCCATGTTGAGAGAGGAGATGTCCAGGAGCTCCATCTTGTCCTAGATTTCTCTATGTAGGTAGCTGCAGTACTTGAGTACCAAATTTTTCTCAGAATACTTGATGCCCATCTTCATGCACAGGGTATGAAAAACATTGGTGAAATCTGACACATCTTGGTCCCTTCCCTGCCGCAGCATGGTCCACTTTATGTATTTGTTGTCATAGATCTTGACACGGTAGTATTGCTCCTTAATGGTGTCCTAAAATGAATTCCAAGTGGGAGCAGCTGAAAACATTAAGTTCATACTTTCATCCTTTTCCTCGCAACAAGTTTCCCACCAGTCCTTGACATGGGGGGTTGCTTTGAGAAGAGTGAAAGTAATCGTATCATGGTTGGAAAAATCATGAATAGAAGAATACTCTTCTAGTAGATTTAACCATTTATCTATGACATCTACATCTATCTAACCCTTGAATACGGGGATTTCAAGGTTAACCTGTACCTTAAAGGGTGTAGCATTTCCGAAGTAGCTGCTGGAAGTAAATGTGTTTCCCATGGGCGGTTGCTGAAGGATCTAGGCAAACTTATTGATCATCACATTCCTTTTTCGCTCGAGGGCTTCTTCGAGAAATATTTTGATAGTATATACTACCCTGTCATCTTTCTTTTGATCTGTCGTGGGAGATCGTCGGGATTTGCGAGGCCGGTCTTGCAAAGGTTCAACTAGATTGAGCCTTGACTCCTTATATCCCAACCTCGTTGGGGACAGGTGAAGAAAAACAAAGAAAGAGTATCTTGCTCTGATACCACTGATCTAGATTTAAACAGGAATGCAAAAAATTATAGATATAACCATAAATACAAATATGCAGTAGAAATAACACTTCGTTTCATTAATAACAAATACTGAAATATACTTACAAACAGAATGGAAATAAAACTAGGTCAGGCTATTGTAGCTTATCTCTAAGAAGAGATGTGGTGACTACATGGCTCTGAATTGTGTTATAATGAGGCTCAAAGGCCTATTTATTGTTGATAAACAATGGAAAACCCTAAACATCCAAAAACCTAAGCCTAGGAGATGAAGTACCAAACTATGTGCCCCGTTTGGGTGAATTGGTACATCAACTTCTCAGGGTCATAACCTCGGCATACGATCTCTGTTTGATGCACAAAATACCTCATTAGAAATATGAGGAATATAAATTTTGAGTGAGACATTCATCTATAACCCATGTTGCTCACGGTTTTCCCAAAAAACGTTGTCTAGGGCCTTAAAACGGCTTCGAAAGTTCAGGACTTGAAAAAGCTGCCAAAAATAGTAAATTGTGCTACAATTAAGGAAACTAAAAAAATGAAAGAGACAATTGTGGGGGTCCAAGTGGGATAGGCGCGTGGCCACCAGCATCCACCTGGATCAAATGGTGAGGTAGCTCATTTCCCACGAAGGGTTGGGACATGTTGATGGTCGTTACTATTACAATAAGAATGCTACAACTCCTTAGGGTTTCAACATTAATTGTCAACTCAGGGTTTGTTAAACCTTAATATGGGTTGGAACTATGTGTGCACCATGTACTACCTACTTATTTTTTTGATCTTATGTAGGTAAAACCAATTAAGAGAAATTGAGTCACACTTATACGATTCTGTTACCTATGCTAGATGAAAGATTTAAAATTGCAAGAAAGGTATAATAATAAATAAGCCTACACTATCTATAAGAAAAATAAGGAAATCCAATTCAACCTTGTTGAAATAAAATAAAGTATACTATATTGTGCATGGAAATCAAACTTGTAGTTGAAACAGAGCATAAAAATAATGAACCCTAATTTGAAAGAAAAAGGCAGTTTTGTTACAACAAATAGGTCAAATATTTTGAGGCCTTTTGATTTCCAAGTCTCGTCCTTAGGCTATTGGGGACATTATAACATGCCATGTAAGGTTAACCACTATTTGAATGCATGTTTAGATGATTTTTTAATTAAAAATGTGGGTTGGTACAAGAGTCCCTATTTTTGTATATGATATAGTCTAGTGAGCATAAAAATGTACTTTAGGTGCAGTTTGAAAGAAAGGTGAGCTAAGGGAAGGCTTAAGCATGGTCAATATCTCCTTTCCAAGTGCTTATTCCTGTGATAGACAAGTTTATTCATGGAAATAACAATCCTAGGGTTTCCTATAGCTCCATGAAATAGGAAATTATGCAATAATAACACACAAAGATGCATGAACAACAAGTAAAGAAAAAAAATCTAAGTAAGATAATGCATGGAAATGAATTTTAACTACATAAAATAACCATTGTTAAATTTACTAAAACAAGGTGAAAATAATAAGGCTTGTAATAAAACTAATTCATTAACCCTACAAATTACAATGTTCTGAAATGGAATTACATAAATAACTAACTAGATTGATGCATGAAAAAATAGAAGTACAAAGAGGGGTCTTGAGCACCTAGGGTGTTCCCTAACCCAAGGAGGCTAAGATCCCTGGAGAGAATAGTCTAGGAACAAAAAATGCTTCCTATTAATCAGGAAATGTGCTCATACATAACATGTTACAAGATTAGAATTCTTAGGCTAATGTCTTTAGTTGACTACAAATGACTTCCTATTTCCAAAATTTGACTGCCAATGAGCCCTTTATTTATACATAATATATGAAGGGAAGCCTCCTTGAAGAGACAACTTCTTCCCCTCTAAAGTTCGTAGAAACTAGAATCTGACTCCCTGAGTGACCTAAACACTACATGGATGAGTAATTATTGCTCAAGTTAGCTGAATTTGGTTATCCTATAGCATTTGGTTATCCAAATTTGGTCATACAAAGAAAAACATCTATTTATTCTAGGTTTCATTGTCTCTTGTTTGTTTTCTTTCTCTTATAACCAAAAAAACGTTTCTTCTTTAGGTATCTTTCTTGTGTGATTGATATGTTCTATTCATCTTTGGAAAAGGAAAAGGTATTTTAATAGTTTTAAAAAAAAAAAATTATCCCTTTTATATTAACAAGCACTACATCCTAGATTCTTTTATCATTTATCATTCTAATGAAAAGAACATTTTAGGTTTGTTTAATTTTTGTTGTTTGTTTGCTTGTTAAGGTGTTTGCTAGAATTTTCATTTTGTTTTGGATAGGTTTTAAGGTTTTACATTATAAACATCTTTGAAAAGAAAAAAAAATTACATTGGGGGTGTTTGCATTGAATCAAGAATTACATCTTTGAAAATTTTTTCATCCACCTAAACTAAGTGAATTGAAGAATTCATACAATACTAGTTGACTAATGTTTTTATAAGTTTATTTCAACATAATCATAACATCAAGTGTTGTACATCTATCAACCCTTGAGTAATTAATAGCCTAAAATTAATGCTTAACTTTATATCAACTAGAGTTGTGTTTTTAGCAAACCAACATAATATATGTGATAGGTTATTGGAATAATTTGGGGATTAAACTCTCTAAGGTTATTAAACCTAAAATATATTTGAATAAAGAGTGAAAAATCTAGTTGTAGCTAATAATACTTTCGAGGAAATCACCTCTCGCACAAGTGTTAAAACTAAGATTGGATTAGAATGAGTGGAGGTAATATCCACTCTTTATATTTTTATGGAATCCATGGGTTACTACATGTATTGAGACTTTTATGGTGTAATGTCTTTTATGGAATATCACTTCTCAATGTTTCATGCTCATTCTTTAGCTAATTTTTGATCCTTTGATGTAATATTGTACATGGATTAACAAGAGAGTCTTGGTGGTGATGAATAAGGGAGTTTCATTAAGGTTCATTCTACTATTTTAATTAAGGAGGAATTCCCTTTGTATTAAGATTAATTATACATAAATGGCATACACAACATTGTAAAGTTAAAATAAATTTGATTAATGTCACCTATGCTATTTGAGTTGTATAGTTGTTTCCTTCTCTTTATGGTCTCCATCACTATTTTATTTTCTATAGATGATTATGTACTTCTATTTCATTATGTTGTATGAATACAAACTCTAATTTGATACTCTATTCTCATTTTATAATCATGTATTTTAAGGAAGCCTTTGTGGACTAAAATTATTTCCCTTTAATTTTCACCTTAATTTCTCCGAAGTGGAAGAAATTGAAGATTTGTCTTGCATATATGAAATGAATAGTAAAAGAATAAGCAAGGTGTAATGTTTGTTTGTGAACATTGCTAAAGCCTTTGGAATAATTACTAGGAACTTACAATTTGACAAGACTAATTTGTGAGGCTTTCTATATTTGGTGATTTCATTTATAATGACTCTTTATGAGTTAGTCATTACCAATATTTTCACTAAAATGAGATACATCAATTACATAACAATATTTTACAGTTCAACCAATGGAACCTTAGGATCTACCATACACTCTATGAGGTATATTAATGAATCAAGATATTTTATTTGAAAATATGTGGGTGATATATGTGGTTCTCTTCTCATAGTGAGCTGCATTGCTTGTGTGCCACAATGGTGTTTTTTCCTCTTTCACTCATAACCATGCTTTAATCTTAGCATTTTTAAAACTAAGATTATGACATTTAATATTCCTAAAAATGATAAATTCATTACTTTTTTTGTGTACAAAGAAAAGCAGTGGAGTTCATAAAAATATGTACTCTTCATTTGAGGACATTATCAAATGCTTTGACACAATTCCAAAGTACTTATTATTCAAGATTCATAAGGTGGCAATCATTTTATATTTGAATATTTCCTTACTAATGTATCCACATGATATTGTTACTAGCATAATTAGGATTAAAATTAAAAACATAGAGAACATACACAATACTATAAGGTTTAAATAAAGGTGAATTTAAACCTAAAACACTATACTCATTTTTTATAACAATTATACTCTCTCTCTCTCTCTCTCTCACACACACACACACACACACACACACACACATATATATCACCTATGTCAATCTTAATTTTTTTTTAATAAAAATTCTAATAATCATATGATATAAGAGGCAACTAAATCTATAGCCCCCATTACTTTAAATTTGTTTCTCTCACTCATTCCCAACGCTCTATTTCATGTTATCCTGTGATTAAATATTTTGTGGGTTAATTTTCCTCAATACCTTTATTTTGAGATAGGATTTTCAAGAATAAACTATTTTTAGTGACCTAAGGAAGGAACCAAGAAGAAGGCTTTAGTTGGTTCCAATAGTGAGGTGTTGTCACTGCAACAACCACACTCCAGATTTTTTCCCTATGTCGATTTTGGAGCCTACGCTAACTCTAGTTTCAATCTCCCTTGCATCATCACGTGGTTTGATTTGTCATTTGTGTTTTTTCTCCTAATATCACATCCTCCTAAGTCAAGGTTTCTCAAGTGTCATCGCATAACCATTAGAAGTATTTGAGCTAGTAAGTTGTGGTTAGGTGAGGTCATGATATTTTGTACACTTAGAAACTTTCCTTATAGCCATGCACACACTAAAAAAGAACACAAACGTAGAAAAAAGGCAAGAAAAAGCACGAAATATCTCGCAATAGATAAAAGAACATTTAAAGATGACAAAGTCTTTCACTTAAAGAAATAACAATTCTTTGGGCTTAAGGAACGTGGCCTACTTGGGCACACTCCTTTGTGATGAAGACTTGCACCTTATCCAGTTGCATGCATAATCCAACTTGTTGCATTAGGGCACACTCCTAGAAAATAGGAACCAACTTAACTCCTTCTTAACTGATCCTTTCATCTGACTACAAGTGGCACTCATGCATGCATTAGTTTTTCGTGTTTATCTCTATAAATAAATTGAGCTAATAATTCTTTCATCATCATTTCATCTAAGCAAAAAGTTGGAAAATGATCAAGCCCTTCATTAACTAGTGCAGCAAGTAAGTTTACATGCTAAAATCTTAACTATTTTTCATCATTTCACTGTCAAATATTTCTTTTTATGTTGTTGATTTTTTTTATTTTTTACAATGTGTTTTCTAGCATTTTAGTGATATCTTCATATTTCAAGTGTTCATTTACTGTCACATGTAAGAAACCTTTCACATTCCTGAAACTTTCATCTTCCACCATGCATGTCAAATTGGCTTATATAGTCTTGTAGATAATTCATCTCCTTATATTAGCGTTGAATTCTATTTTATGCACTTGTTTATGAGCTCTTTTTAGGCAGAGTTCACTCCTTGAGCTTGAAGTTCCTTGAACCTTGAAAATTGTGGCTTGTTCAATCTGGCTTTCTTCCTAGGTGCATGGGCACATAACGAAGGCTCGAAGCTTTTCCCTTTAACCCTTCAGAGTGCTAGAGTGTGCTCTCTTTGCCTTAGGGCACATTGGCACATGATGAAGGCATGGAGCCTCATCATTCAACCCTTAAGCTTGTGACAATGTGCCATCGTTTTTCTTAAGTGCATAGGCACACTTTGAAGACCCAAAGGTCCCTTTTCCTCATCCTTCATGAGTTCAGAGTGTGATAGTGCACCCTCCTTGTCTTCTAGGGTGCATGGGTACATAAGGAAAACATGAACCCACCTTTTATCATTCCTTCGACCCTTCAATGGGCCTTGACTGATTTGTTTCCTCTTTCTAGAGTGCATTAACACACTATGAAGCCCTGAATGACCATGCATCTCTCTTCGTGGCTTGAAAGTGCACCCTCCTAGTTTGCATGTGTATTTTTTCTTGCATGCAAGTTATTTTTGGGTTTCATTCATAGTTTTTATACCATATCAATTGCATTGAATCTTTGAACATGATTTACAAATGTTGTTGCATAGTTTGTTGTTTTAAGTTGATCTTGTTTCTATGAGTGCGATTCCACAAGAAGGTGTTTATGTTACAAGTGTTACCACTATTTCATCATTTGTTGGAGATATGTCGCCACACAAAGTAGCCTCTAAAGAACTCTCACAAGTAAGCACTCATGAGACACTTGAAGTTGAAATTTCAAATATTCCTATATGTGTGGACACACTGTTTTATTGAAAAGTTGATAGAGGTTACAACACATTCATGCATGATACATTTCTTGAGGACTTAGAAGATGTGCATGCATATACAAACATTAAGAAGTCTAGGATAGACAGGATCACATATGGATACCTAGTCATTCCATGTGTTGAAGCTATTGAATGGATAATTACACACATGGATGACTCATACCATATGCTACACAATGAAAGTGGCAGACATCTCACGACCTATTATGGTGAGGATGTCCTGACACATTATAAGATTCTCAAGCCCAATCACTAAATAAATCACTATTTATTTATTATTCCTTAATTATATTATTGGAATAATTGTTAAATCAGTATTTAATAATTATTTCAATTTCACACCATTCTTAATCTTCATGAAATAATTACTAAATAATTTTATTTATTAATTATTTCTAAATAAATATATTTGACCATTTTGAATATTTTTTCCCTCTCCAAAAAATATAATAAAGTATTCCTAACAATTAGATCATTATTTAGTAAATATTATTTTATTATTTTCCATTTTCAAGATCGACCCAATATTTTGTTATAAATAGGATTTTCCATTCATTCTTCACCATGATCATTATCATCATCACCATTATTGTCTTCTTGCACTTAAGCTCCCACTTGAGTTCTACACATTGTTTTGGGTTTTTCACACATTGAGAGAGAGGATCGATTATTGAAGCATCAAGGACATCAAATGACACATCCCACCGAGGGGGATTTGTAGACCCTTTTGTAAATCTCCTTCACCAGGTGTTATGAATAAATATTTATTATTCATTTTAAAATTCTTTCCATTTGGGTTATTATATTGGATATATATTGTTGTTTATTGTTTTGGATCACATATGTCTTTTTGTTGTGGGTTTTTCTAGTATTATTATTGCAGACCTGAAGCGTAAGAATCCACAAATTGTTTTTGGGGTCACGTGTCACCAGTAACTTAAGTGGAATGTTTTTGGTACACCTTGTCATGCGGAAAGAGTTAATCTTGCGGACAAAACCAACCTCCCTAGAAGCCTAAGACTTTCTAGTGACAAACAAGACAATTAAGAGCAATCCTTCTCTAAACATGCATTTACCATACAAGAAATCAAGTGTTTTAGATCCTACCTGTAGGCCAACGCTGTTGTAGTAGTCCAGCCTCGTTGATCCGGATGAGCTCCTCCTTCACTTCGAAACTTGCATTCACTAACAATAAAATGATTACATAGCACTTGAATATCTCATAAAATAAAACATATTCAACATACAGACCAAGGAGTATATGAAACAACTCATTAATAACAAATTTTTGAGAAGAATGGACTTATTTGTATTAATAGGAAACAAAAGAAA
>APFE030713001.1:3853-24515 GCA_000404065.3 Pinus taeda
GATGGTTCATGCATCCCTATGAAAGAGGATCTTATCCCATCAAGAGAGGAGCTACCCCATCCAAAAGAGGGGAGTATCCCATTGATGTTGGACCTGATTAACTTCCTCTAGAACATTAAAAATACAGGCATTGGGCCAGAGGAGGGGAGGTTGAAAGCTGAACATTCCAAAGGGTAGATGCTGCTGGAATTAGGACTTCCTTGTAGAAGCTTGTGAGGAGAGATTACCATCCTTTCTTGTTTCATTTTGAAGTGGGTGAGCTTATCAAAGTAAAGGAAAACTCTTGCTGGACCCTGGGAGGAACTTGCACAACACCAAGGCTCAGGTTGTAATGGTTTCTTTGTTTCCTATTAATACAAATAAGTCCATTCTTCTCAACAATTTGTTATTAATGAGTTGTTTCATATACTCCTTGGTCTGTATGTTGAATATGTTTTATTTTATGAGATATTCAGGTGTTATGTAATCATTTGATTGTTAGTGAATGTAGGTTTCGAAGTGAAGGAGGAACTCATTCGGATCAGCGAGGCTGGACTACTACAACAACGTTGGACTACAGGTAGGATCTAAAACACTTGATTTCTTGTATGGTAAATGCATGTTTAGAGAAGGATTGCTCTTAATTGTCTTGATTGTCACTAGAAAGTATTAGGCTTCTAGGGAGGTTGGTTTTGTCTGCAAGATTAACTCTTTCCACATGACAGGCACCGTTGCCAGGGAAGCGCCAGAGTATTCTGTGATTACTACTTTCTTCTATTTCCTATTGCAACATTTTGATATTATTTTATTTCCGCAAAAGTAGACTAGTCATTTCTGTTCTTTCAAGTTCTGCATTTCCTTGCTTTCCTCTTCAATTCTGCAAATTTCTATTCAGCAAGTTCATTTTAGCTAGTTGCAATTTGTTTTTTTCAATAATTTTCAGTTTCTGCAGGTACTATTAGTGTGGGGAAAAGAAACAAAAACCAACCAAAAAGATTTCCTTTCATGCCTTGTAGGAATAGAGATAACTCAGGAAAATTTTTGCCCAACACCCCCACTGCTTCACACAACCAAACTTCTCTCTTCTTTGGTGGCTGCAATTAGGAAGAACCATTAGGTGAACAGCTAAACATATTTGAAGAACCTATAGGGGAAGAAGAAGAAGAAAACATTCCTTTCGAGCCATTGGCTAAAAACAAAAATGCTAGGGGGAATGGAGAGAGAATAGAGGGTACCTTTCCCATTTAGGAGACCAATGGGGAAACCAAAATGAAGAATATAAGCCCTTCCACCCTACCTCATTTCCATGGTCTGACTACAGAAGATCCTGACACCTTCTTGTTCAAGTTTGGTGTCATCTGTCAAACTTATGACTATGCAAAAGATGAGCAAAAGTTGAAATTGTTCCCTTCTACTCTCAAGGATGCAACACTGCACTGGTTCATGGGATTACCTGGCAATAGCATCATAACTTGGGCTCAGATGCAGCAAGCCTTTAACAACAAGTATCAAGACTATTGTAGGTCAAAAGATACTAAAGAAGAAATATTCCGAATGACCATAGGAAGTGATGAGTCCCTGGAAGACTATGAAGAGAGGTTCCAACTCAGTTACAAAAGGGTTGGGTGTACACTTGACCCTAAGTCTCTAAAGTTGGTCCTACTCAGGGGAATTTGGGAAGACCTTTTAGACACCCTCCATCTACTGGTCGGGGGAGACATCTACCAATTATCCTGTGAGGACATAAAGACTATTTTTAGAAACCATTCTAGAGCAGCCAGAAAGAAAGATGGGGGGGTCAACCCATAGCTAGTACATCTTCCTCAAATTCATCCATTAAAGGTGAAATTGGAAACATGCTGGAAGATTTCAAGAGTGAGATTCTACAGACTCTTGCCATGCAAATGGATACCTTACATATCAAAAGAAAACAAGAGGAATCAGAGAGGGCTTTGGCCATTTTTTGCCCTAGATGCACCAGTAGGCATCATAGGAATGAATACCCATTGAACTCTATAGAGGTTTGTTCAGTCTGTGAAGAAAATAATTCTACAAATAAGTGCCCTTCTTTTCCCAATCTTAAAGTGGTATACCAAGGGGCCAAAGGAGTCACTGAACCAATCTATTATATAAACCAAAGGAGGCCGCATGGACCTATACCATACCCGCAGGGGATGCATGGGACATCTCAGGCATACTACACCCCAAACCAAGTTCCCTCCATACCTTCTTCAAGTCCCCGTGCTCATCCTTCCTAGTCCACACCACCTCCTTGGTCCTTCACATCTCAATATCATGCCCAACCAGCCATCTCATCAGGGGTAGAGGCCCCAATACAACTCTCTTCCCGCTCTTATGCTTCCACCACCTGCCCAACCACAATTGTTTCCTTTTGCTCCACTAAGGCCACCCCAAATGCCTACCCAGCCAAATCTAAACCTGAACAACAGACAGGCTCAGCAAGTGTATAATGGGGAACCATCATGCCCAAATTTTGCTATGGAAATTTAAGAAATTAACTTGAGATCTGGGAAAGTCCTCCCAGATAGCCAGCCTCCACCTAGGGAGGTTGAGGAAGATAAAGAGGAAAGTGAACCTAAAGCAAATCCACCCTTTCCTGAGAGATTATCCGTGACAGTCTAGCCTACCCTAGAAGAGACTGAACTCCTGGGAGAATTGAAACATTTATGTGTAAATATACCACTTCTCCAAGCCATAAAAGATGTGCCTATCTACAATAGGTTGATCAAAGAGAAGTGCTTTAGGCATCTGGGAAGGCGCAAGAGAGATTCCCCAACCATCAATGTCATAGGACAATTGTCCGACCTAATGTTGGGGCAGATAATCTATCAAAAATATCTAAACCCCAGAAGCCTAGTATTTGATGTCCACAACAATGGCACAATAGTCCCACATACCTTGATTGATCTAGAAGCTGCCATTAATGTGATGACAAAGGACACAATACTCAAACTTAATCTCTAGGGCTCCTTGAGGAAGACCACGACAGTGCTACAGTTAGTAGACCGCTCCACCATGACCCCTGAGGGGATTGTGGAAGATGTGATGGTCTCCATTGATTCTTGGGAGTACCCTGTGGATTTCTTAGTTCTCCAGCCAAAGGCAAAGATCACTAGGTATTCTCTCATCCTGGGAAGACCCTAGTTGGCTACAGTCGATACCTACATTAGTTGTTGAGCTGGGAACACGACATAATAAAATGCACATGTCTAAGCAATTAACCCTATATCCTCCTGCCAAACCATTGCTAGAACATGATATACCTCTTTGGTTGGAGGAAGGGGATGGGGATGAAGTTTATTCTGCACCACTTTGTACATTAGAAATCGCCATGGGGGGGAAACCACAAGATGAGGATGGTATGATTGAAAATTTGATTCAGAGTCCACCTCCCAGTGTATCACCATTGAAGACATAGTAAGAGAAACCCAAAAAAAAACCCCTCAAATGATCTCTGTGTGGCTAGTCCTACTTTCCCCATGTCAAAAATATAGAGTTCGTCCCAGAAAGAACATTGAAAATAATCCATCCTTATCCACTTCCCAGCAAAAGGAACTATGCAGCCTACTAAGAAAACATATAGATGCCTTCTCCTGTAGTTATAAGGAGATGAAGGGAGTGCACCCTTCAGTATGTACTCATCATATATACATCAAGGAAGATTGAAAACCAGTCAGGCAGCCTCAAAGGAGGGTGAATCCAGAACTTAAAGATATTGTTAAGGAAGAACTACAGAAATTGCTTGATGTAGGATTCATCTATCCCATCTATGACAGTGAATGGGTCTCTCCTTTGGTGTGTTGGTGCCAAAGAAAAATGGTAAGTGGAGAATATGTGTCGACTATCGGGAATTGAACAAAGCCACTAAAAAGGACCATTTTCCTTTACCTTTCATAGATCAAGTGTTAGACGGTCTAGCAGGGAAAAAGTTTTTCTCTTTCCTAGATGGGTTTAGCAGGTACAATCAGATTCAAATCAGCCCTGGAGACCAAGATAAGACCACTTTCACTTATCTTTGGGGTACTTTTGCATACCGGGTCCTTCCTTTTGGTTTGTGCAACGCTCCAGCCACTTTCCAAAGAGCGGTATTGAGTATATTTTCTGAACTAGTTCATGATGTAGTAGAAATATACATGGATGATTTTACTCCTTATGGCTCTGACTTTCAAGAAGCTTTATCTAACCTAGGAAAAGTTCTAGATAAGTGTATTGAGATGAACCTGTCCCTCAGTCTAGAAAAATGTGAATTTTTTATGACTGAAGGGACCATGCTAGGTCATGCAATATCTCAACAAGGACTGCATGTGGACCCCAACAAAATTGCCATCATCCAAAGGGTCCCACCTCCTCAAAAGGTGAGAGATGTCAGAAGTTTCCTAGGCTTAGCCGGATATTACAGAAGATTCATTAAAGACTTCAGCAAGATAACCTCTCCTTTGTTTCGCCTCCTAGGCAAAGATGTTGATTTTGTATGGTCAAAAAACTGTCAAGAAGCCTTATATACCTTGAAGAGCAAGCTAGTGATTGCCCCAATTCTTAGAGGCCCAAACTGGGCCCTGCCATTTCACATTCATACAGATGCCTCGAGCAAAGTGATAGGAGCAGCCTTAGGACAAGTTGATGAAAGGTTACCTTATGCCATATACTTTATAAGCAAGAAATTGTTGAAGGCAGAGTTAAACTATACAGTGACCGAGAAGGAACTCCTAGCTATCGTGCATTCTTTAAACAAATTTAGACTTTATATCACAAGCTATCAAAACTTTGTGCACACTAATCATGCTGAAATTAGATATTTAATGAAAAAACTAGATGTAAATGCTTGCATTATTAGATGGTTGCTTTTACTGCAGCTATTTGATTTGACAATTATTATAAGCATAGCAAAGAGAATGTTGCTGCTGAATTTTTGTCTAGAGTGAATTTGCCTGCAGGTGAAGAAGGAATGGTGGATGACCAAATGCCAGATGAACACCTATTTGCTATATCAGTACTCTCTCCATGGTTTGCTGATATAGCAAACTACTTGCTTTCAGCACAGTTCCCGCCACACCTGTCCTCAAAAGAGAAGAGCAGGATAGTTAGGAAAAGCGCCCCATTCACCTGGATTGGAGGCAATCTCTTCAAACTTGGCCCAGATCAGACCTTGAGAAGATGTGTTAGGGTGGAGGAAGTCATTGGCATCCTCTTGACCTATCATGATGGGCCTTATGGAGGTCATTTTGCAGCAAAAAGAACCGCCTTCAAGATATTGCAAGCAGGCTACTACTGGCCCACTCTTCATCAGGATGTGAGGAGATACACGATCCATTGTGATCAATGTCAAAGGATGGGGAAACCTACTCCAAAGGATGAGATGCCCATGCAACCTCAAGTGACCTTTAAGCCATTTGAGAAGTGGGGCATGGACTTTGTGGGGCCTATCAACCCCCCTTCAAAGAAAAAGCAGTACATCATTGTGTGCACCGACTACCTGACAAAGTCAACAGAGACAAAAGCAATCAAAGTAGTGATAGAAAAAAAAGTAGCTAAGTTTTTGAGAGAAAACATATTCTACAAGTTCGGATATCCAAGAGAGTTGGTCACAGATCAAGGCAATCAGTTCACTTCCAACCTGATTGAAGACCTACTCACACATCATAAGATCAAGCATAATACTTCCACCCCTTACCATCCACAAGCCAATGGGCAAATGGAGATCACTAATAGAGCATTAGAATGGATCCTAACCAAGGTAGTGAGCAGCAATAGAAAATATTGGGCAGACAGATTAGTTGAGGCCACTTGGGCCTACAACACCACATGGAAGACCACCACCGAGTTCACACCCTATGAAATGGTCTATGGGAAGAAGGCTTTGTTGTCAATAGAATTTGACTTCAATACACTAAAGATGGCAGCTCAGATGGACCTAGACCTCAGCCATGCACAGAAGGAGAGATTATTTCAGCTCAATGGATTGGATGAATACAGATTGCAAGCCCTTCTCCATACAGAGGTAGCTCAGCTTCAGAGAAAGATATGGCATGACAAAAATATCAAGGAGAAGTAATTCCAAGAGGGAGATTGGGCACTACTCTATGATTCAATATACAAGGATTTCAAATGCAAGCTGAGGACAAGATCGCTGGGACCCTACACTGTGGAGAAATGCAATGACAGTGGTTCAATTCTGATCAGAACCATTGATGATGAAGCCATCCCCATGCTTGTCAATGGACATCGGTTGAAGCCCCTCTCCAAGCGAGATTTCATCAAATATTTGAATAAAACAATGATGGTAGTGGAGCATGTCTTAGCTTCCACTTCACCCACTCACTGAAGAAAAAATAGAAAAAATAAGGACTCAAGTGAAAACCTCCATGAGGTGCTTGAATCCCATCATTGGGTTGAAAACCTCTTCTGAGTAGGCCCAGTGATGTCAAAAAAAAAAAAAGAGGAAAAAATAATAAGATCCATGGGTGAAAACCTCCCTTAGAGGCACCCAGGGCAGGCAATTAGGTTGAAAACCTCTCTGAGGCGCCCTAGTTGTTTTCAAAAAAAAAAAATAGAAAAAGGAGAAAGAAAATGAATTTTTTTGTTGCATTGCAAGTTTACAGGAGGACTACAAGGAGCAGAAGAAGGTGCCAATGGGACCCTGACATTCATACCAGCATCCATCTCATCTTCTCCACTCCTTCCTTCATCATTTTTGGCATTTATTTCACCCCACTGTACCTCTTTTTCAAAAATTGTGTTTTCTATAGGAGGCTCTATGTTTTCTACAAGAGGCTCCTATAGGAATTACAGAGAGCCAAAAGTGGCTACAGAAGGTAGTTTGAGGGACAAAGAAGCTTCATGAAGAACCTATAATCCCTCCTACAATCTTCAAACCTCCTTTCCATCATTTCCAAACCTGCATCACACCTCAAGCATCATTTTTCTTCCTGTCCAAGAAAAACACAGAAAAAACAGTTTTTTAGTTTAAAAAAAAATAAATAAAAAGTAAAAAATGGGAGGAAAAAGCACCATCAACCTCACCTAAAGCCTACCTACTACCTATCCATGTTTATCTACACCTATGGCATCATCCTCGAGCTCCAAGCATAGGAAGAAGCTAAAGTTTCAAGGGGTGAAGCAGCTACAGGAGCTCCTATAGGAATTCCTGTAGCAACTAATCCCATAAAAGTCCAGCACCAACAACAAGAGAGTGCAAACATGAAGGTTTAAAAGGCACCTGAAGCTCAGATCTAGCCAGAGAAGAACCTACACAAACACACAACCACACATCAGCAAGCAGAGACATCATGCAAAAAGGGAAATAAAGGCATGCATCAAAGAAGGCCACAACACCTCACAGCAAATACACTCAGATCACAGGTATGTAACTAAGTCACTCCTCTATTTGCAATTGTGTAATTAGAAGTCATGCAAAAGAAACAAGATGGTTGAGGTTGAACGAGGGAAAGGTGGCCAGTTAACTTGGCCACCTTCATCTAGTTGACTCCACTCATCCGAGATGTCACCCACACGTGCGCACAGTCAACTCCAGCACAAGGTGCCAAGGATAGGTAGTGGAAGAAGTGTGAAATCTGATGCAATAATGAGGGATGATTACGAGGAGGGTCCATGATGACCAAGCAGGTGGGGACCAATGATCCAAATATGGCCAATGTATACCTTGCCAGCTCACCGCTCATCACTGAAAAATATCCATAAATGGTAATAAGTACTCCTCCCCGAGCATTCTCACCACCTTTTCCTTCATTCTCTCCTCATAACTCAACTACAACAATCTTCTTGTGCCTCCATAGCCTCATAACCACCATCCTCCATTGATTTCCTCCCTATCTTTTCTCTTGGCGTTTTCTACAGGATCACCTACAGGTTTTCTACAGGAGTACCTACAGGAAAACTACAGGAGGGATAGGAGGCTTCTACAAGAGGGGTAGTGAGTCATTTTGAAGGGAGAAAACATGATTTTTAGCACGATTTTCGGTCTAAAGATGTAGGGTTCATGCATGCCCCCTGTTGAACATTAATATATGAAAGAAGTGGTCTCAATTTGAGGAGGAAATAAGTCTTTAGGAGAGGATAAAATACATTAAAAAAAAAAATTGCTTATTTAAAAAAACACAGTCTCCTCTATTTCTCTGTTCTTCTCAAAATTCTTTGTCTCCACCTCCATATTTTGTTTTCCAAAAGAGTATAGACAATATGACAGGAGGTTTTATGAGAGAGGAGCCCACTAACTCCACTACGCTCCATGCACATCCTCAAGTGGTGGACATCTTCACAAGGGAAAACTGGATGAATTTCTTTGAGAAATTTCAAGGGTTTGATGAGGAAATTTCCCAAGAGTTTGCTCTCTCTCTGGTTCCTCACACAAGAACTCATGCCACTATCACCATTAGAGGTCTTTCCATGGAGATAACCCCTGAATTTATTAGTAGTGTAACTACCCTTCCTCTTGGGCTGCCTTGGAGTAAAGATGAGAAACCAATTGGCCAGGCTGCCAAGAAGAACTTTTTCCAAAATAATGAAACCCCTATTGAAGATAAAAATGGCATTAGAATGGATAACATACCATATCCCTGGGATGAGGTTAGCTATCAAGTAATCAAATACATTTCCTGTGAGGGGAGGTACAACATTGTTTATGGTTATCACTTTAGAATCCTCCAAGAATTAAGGTATGGCATAGACACTAGTCCAACACCTCAGAAGCTCAATATCCCTTACTTCCTCCTGCAATCCCTCATTGACTCCAGCACCAAGGTACAAGCAGGAAGTTCAGAGCAGCTAACTCACCATGGCTTAATCAAAATCCTAGTAGAGGAAGCCCTCCATACCTTTACACTCCCTATAGCATGGGAAGTTTTTTGAAACATGACAGCTAAGGATGACTTAAAGGCCTTAACCTATGATGTCAGCCCTACTGGCAGTGAGGAGGAAGAATAGCAAGGGGGAGAAGGTGGAGCTAGGGGTGACATAGCAGAACAAGAAAGGAAGGAGGAAGGAACTGAAATAGAGGAGAAGAGAGCTGAATAAATAGAGCAGGAAGAGACAGAAAAAGAGATAGAAGAAGGAGAAAAAGAGGTAGAGAAGGAAGAACAAGGAGAAGAGCCCCCTGAGACTTTGGAAAGGGAGGCAATAGCTACCCTCACTACCCTCAGTACAACAATCAAGCCAAAGCAAAAGAGGAAAAGATAGACCTCCATGTATTTTAGGGCTAGGAAGAGCACAAGAATTAAAACAGGCAAACCTCAGCCCTCTTCAAAAGTGCCAATTACCATTGAAGATTCACCCTCTGCCAAGGGGAAAGAATCTCCTTCCAAGACACTTATAACATATGAAAGGTTGACTCCTAGATCTTCCACATGGAAGGAAAAGGCAATACTACAGGACCCAAAAATAGTCCGACAGGAAGCTCAGGCAGTTCTACAGGAGACACTATCAAAACTACAGGAGACCCAAAAGCTTGAGAAAGGATAGAAGGATAGCCATAGGTGAAGGATGAAGCACAAGATATACAAGAACCTGATCCCCAGCCTAGTCTTACCTCCTATTACAATCTACTTGAGGGAGGAAAGATAATCCCACAGAAATTTGCAATTCCACTATTTTTTGAATTGGAGAAAGAATGAGTGAGAACACATAAGTGGATGCAAATAGCCAAATCCAAAGGAGTTGAGGATGTTGGCCATATGGAAAACAAACTCAAGGAAATGGGTAGAGAGTTGAGTGCTCTCAGAGACAGGGAAGCAATTATAAGAAGCCACCTTGAAACTAAAAATGAATTGCTAAGGAGGCAGCTACAAGAGAAAGAGACACGGCTGGCATGCATGGCCAGCTTATCCATGGAGGCATTGCAATGTAGAACACCAACCAAATCCTATGGCCTCTATCTAAAGGACCAATGGTTACAATTCCAAATAAAGACTTTGGTGCAAAGAGGCACAATGCCTTACCAAAGCACCTCAGAGGATAAAGCAAAGATGGCAGAATTCTACTTGCACAACATGGCCCTCATAGACATGAATGTGTGGGATCCCAATGCCAAGCTAGGGGACCTGCAATTAATGGCCATGGCCTCATGGATGAACCATGAAGAATTTAGGGTAGCAGAAATTTATAGATTGATGATAAAGGAGCAGAATGAGCCATTAATGATAAGAGCTAAGCCATCAGATCCTATGGCACTCATCAGCACACACAACCTACTTGCCAATGACCCTCATATTGCCCCTAGATATCTCACCAATCAGGCACAAGCCATTGCACACTTTGAGGATATGCAAAGGCTACTTGGGGATGACTGTGTGCATGCATGCATGAGGAGATGGAAAACCTTACCACATAGTTTGCATATCAAGGAATATCATTCCCCCATGAGGCTGAAGGAGGCATTCAAAAGAGTGCCAATGTACAAGCGCTCCATGCAGAGGCTGAAGGTCAACTGGATTGGCCTCAAAATAAGTCCCCCACTATTTTTAGGCATGCTGGAAGGCAGAAGAGAAGAAGAAGATGAGGACCAGTGGAAGGACATAAACATGAAGGCACGATTCTATGGAAAATAAGAGCAGACCACATCAAAATCCTAAGATGCTAGGGAGGCCACTAGGGTCATAAAAGATGAGGAGATTGACTAGGCTGCTCAGAGGATGAGCAACACCTTCAGTAGTGGGGTGATGATGAGCCTCATAAATGGGTAATTATATGGGCTCATTTTACCTCCTAACCTATTCAAATCAACCATTCTCTTAGCTTTTTATATGATTTTTTGATTATAATTATGCTTATAGAGTGAGTTGAGTTAGTTATTGTGCCATGTGGTCTAACATGTATTTAATGCAGATTATTGATGGATTTCGAGGTCAAAGTCAAGGATCCAGTGGAGAAATGGCAGCAATAACTCGAAGTGGATGAAGGAGAGGACTTATAGGAGGAATCTCCCTCATTTATTACTCCTGACTTCGAATTCCCCTTCATTCAGCTCAGAGTACAAGCAGCCGAATCATGCACTAGAAGGCAACCGAGCAAGTGGATGATGACAGATGATTATCTCAAGTTTTGGGAACCAAGCCTCCCTGATTTTAAGGAAGCTATTGGTAAATTCATTTGTATAAGTATATAGACCTAGGGCCTCACTAGGGTCGGATTTTTTCTTATGTAAACTCTACTCAAATTTCGAGCTTATTTTTGTGTGACAGTTTTATGTAATCTAGCTATTGTTTTGAAAATAAAGATGGAATCCTTTTTGAGCTAGCATTGAGTTACCTCAGAGGGCTGAAGATCTTGGGTTAGGACCCAATCCAAGCAACCAAGCTCCTCTTTACTTGTATTTGTATGCTTTGTTTCATTTTTTAGATTGGTTTTCTATTAGATGTATTTCTCTTATGGTTAAGAATAGGTTTCTTTTGATGATTTAGTAGTTTGCTTCCATTTGTGCTTTGTGTAGCAGGTTAAGCAGTGAAAAACAAAGATTCAAAAGTCTATCAATAGTGCCTTGGCCTCTCTTCCTCCCTCTGGGACCATGATTTGAGGCAAAGACTCTCTTACTGCCCCGAAAACACAGGTTTTCCTCCTTCATAGGACTTCTAGTGTTTGCAACTTTTTAGTAGGTTAATAGTCCAGCTTTACTTTGATTTAGATGTTCTTCATCATACTTAATTCTTGATTTTCAATAGTATTCTTTCATGCTTTCCTTTCCTACAACATTTCTCAGCATTTCCTTTCATAGATCATAGTTTAGACCATTTTTATGCAAAACTCTACTTTTCCTAAATGCATTCATTTCACTTGTTGCTTGATTTCCTTGGTTGACTTTTAGTTTATATGTAGTAGATCTCTTCCAAAAGTAAGCCAGCTTGTCAACAATCACACCCTCCATCTGATCCATGCCCTATAGGTCTCCCAAATCTCACCTCAATTCTGCCCTAGTTTCCTACATTTTTCCATCGAACTTCTTCCTCTCTCCTTGAGCAAACCCAATCATCTTTCTCTCTCTTGGTGATTCATGGTAGACCTTAGGTGCCCTAAAACCTCATTCCAACCTTCATCCACATTTTTCACCCACTCTCACACCCTCAAAACAGCAAAAACTGCTCTCGGCCTCCTCCTGTAGGCCTCCTGTAGTTTCCCTGTTTTCCTCCTATAGATTTCCTGTGTCCTCCTATAGATTTTCCTGTAGGCTTTCTTTTGAAGGCCACCTGAGACCTCCTAGGACCCATCCACACCATCCTACATCCTCTCAAGTCCCAAAACCACCCTTCAACACCACCTATTCGCTACCACACTCACACACAATAAATTACATACATGTCAAATTCACATAAAAATACATAAAAATCCAAAAACATGTTTTTTTCTTATTTACCTCCAGAAATAGCATAGTTAGATGTTGTTTACCTCCTTGACTAGGTAATGGCATTCCTTTCATGGTTTTCATAGTGCTTTCTGCAAAAGTAGAAATAGGTGGTTAATTAGGGTTTACTAGGTTTGCTTTACATCTGAGTCTTTCTCCTTTCTGTAATTAGAATATCATCTATAGAGTAATCTTTCTTTTCTTCCATCACATATAGAGCTTCTTCTAGAATCCATAGAAGTTGGCTTGAGCTCCTAGTGATCTTGCATCGGCTAACTAAGTGATAACCTGAAGTGAGAACTAGTACTTGTGCATACAGCACCGACGCTTCCAAGTTTGTTACGAATTACCAGGTGGATAAGACTTAAGTAGGCAGGCCAAGAGTTGCAGTATTATTGTTGCAATACTGATGCTCACCAAGGGTCCAAAGGGACTTCCAACATTTCGCGCTCGCACATCAACATCTCATTAATACACATGGGCTCCTCCCTGAATTCTACTTGTGCATTATGTATGCTTTACGCTTCTGGTTCTTCGGATGCCCCTTCTTTATCCGCCAAGGCTTTTGCCACGAGCTCACACAATCCCTTCCCTTGAACTATCTTTGCCCACTTAATCTCGAGGTCGTATCCCTGAAGGGTGATTATCCAATTCCCTCTCCATTCACCCATTTCTTTCTACATGAAGAGGGCTCTTACAGCATGGTGGGAACGGTTACTTTAGTCTTGGCCTTTAATAAATAAGGGTAGAAATGTTTTATGCCTTTAAAAACCGCAAAACCTTGTTTCTCCACATCTGGGTAGTTCAGTTCTATGCCCTGAAGATTAGAGCTCATATAAGAAATAGGGACTTCATTGCCATCATCATTTTTTTGGGTGAGCATTGTGGCATATGAAACATCAGAAGCAAAAGTGTACAATAAAAATTCCTTATCGAAATTGGGGCTGACCAATGCAGGAGCTTCTGCGATGGCCTCCTTAATTCACTGAAATGATTTCTTAGCTTCATCCCTCCACCTATACACAATGTCTTTCTTCATCATTCACTGCATGGGATGCACTATTTCTGCGAAACCTGAAACAAATTTCCTAACGAAATTAATTCTCCCGAAGAAAGATTACATTGCCCTTTTATTTGTAGGGGGTTGTATTCTCATGATGGTTTTTATTCTTTTAGGATCAATAAAAATCCCTTCTTTAGAGAGGATATGACCCAGTAGTTTCCCTTCTGTAACTGCGAAGATTCTCTTCTTGGGATTCAACAATATTCCATATCTTCAGCATCTTTTGAAAATCTATTTCAGGTGATAGATATGATCCCTTTTGCAATACGAATACACAGTAATGTCATCCATGTACACTACTACTGATCTGTTAATCAATCCTCGGAAAGCTATGTCCATAGCTCTCTGAAATGTGGCACCTGCATTAATAAGTCCAAATGGAATTTTACGGTATGTGTAAGTGCCCCATTTTGTGTTGAAGGTTGTCTTAAGCTGATCTCCATTCGATATCAACACTTGATTATATCCCAAAAAACCATCCAATAGGGACAACATTTCAGACCCAGAAACGAACTGAAGAATGTGTTCCATAGAAGGGACGAGATAATTATCTTTCTGCGACACTTTATTCTGGTTTCTGAAATTGATACATGACCTGATGTCTCCATTTTTCTTTCTTACTAGCACAAGATTGGCTAACCAGCGGGTGTGCTTGACAAGAAAAATTATTTTTACATCTAGCATTTTGTTCAATTCTTTCTTCACCAATAGTTCCAAGCTTGGATGCATCTTGCGAAGCTTTTGTTGGTACGACCTAACATCCTTATCCAACTGAATTACATGTTGCATAATGCTGGTATCGAAGGTTTTTAAGTCACCATATGTCCATGCAAAGACGTCCTTGTACTCTTTGAACAACTTAACAAATGAAGCCTTTTCTCGTGGAGAGCATCCCAAGCCCAAGTTAACAATTTTCCAGTCTTCTTTAGTTCCAAGGTTCACCGATTCATACTTCATGGATGAGCTATGCGTTTTGCAATTAGTCGGCTTCTTAAATTTATTATGCAGGTCATACAGGTGCTCCATCTTGACAAATTTCTTAGGAATTATATTGAGCTACTCCTTTTCCTCATCTTCACTCCCATTCATCAGCTTGTCATGCTCTTTTTCATCAATGACTACATTTTTGAATGTTTTTTCACCATGCAGGAACTCAAGGATTTGTTCATCACCTTCGAACACTTGCCAATTCGAGATGTTATCAGGCATGGATGGTCTGAAAATCAATTCAACATAACATTTATTATTGTTTAGTCTAAGATCAGGCAAAAGTTTCGCAGCCATTCTAGCCATCAGATCGGCATCTTGGTTTTTCCCTTGAGGTATGTATGTGATATTAAAAGAATCAAAATTGTTAATTAAGCTCCATACCTTGTGTTGGTATCTTACCAAGTGTGGCGAGTTGCAGTGTATCCTTTTCCTTACCTGGTCCACAATTATCTATGAGTCACCAAAAACTTTAAGATTTTTTACCTTCATATCAATGGATTTTTTCAAGCCCTTCAGCAAGCCTTCATATTTAGCCGTGTTATTGGTGCACGCGAACTACAACCGGCTAGCCATCAGATGTTGGTTCCCTTGCGGGTCAATGAGAATGCTCCCAGCACTTGCACCTTCAAGGCAGTTAGAGCCATCAAAGTAGAGTGTCCAGAAAATAGAATTTAATGTTACATTAAATGAACTGCTTCCTACGAAATTGGTCCTATTATCTACTATATTACAAGGTGGCTCATTAGTTGGACTACAGGGGAGAGCTTCCAACTGTGTGTTTGTCACAGTTTCCTCAAATGTCTACATGGAATTCTCTGAAACAAGTTTCGATGGCACAAACATCAAAACTATAATTCCCAAGGATAGAGCCGGTAAACATTACAGGTTCATTGGTGCCATTTAGTTCTGTCACCACATACTTCATGTATCTTTCTCGATCAACCCTCAACATATCACCTTTTCCCTTCTAAGGCAGCAAGAGATGGGACCAATCAGTTGAGAAATATCCATTCAGTTTTGCTGACCAGTCCCTACTAAGCAGCATTCCATAAGCCTCGGGTATGTCGACTACCACTATGCCAATGACTTGTGTGTATTATGGTTTGGTAGCCATCCGAACCAACACATCTTTCAATTCGTCAATTACTTTCACATTCGTTCTTTCCAATTGCATAATTCGAGTTCTAGTTTTCTTGGGTATCGCGTGAAGTCTTTTAGCAACAGCGTAAGGCATAACAGTGGATGAGGCACCAGAATCTACCAAGAAATTGTGTACGTTCATGTTGAAGATCTCAAATGTGATAAGGAAAGGTGGAGTCATGGATTTTTATTTCCTTCCTATCATGGCCACACTGACATCTTGGGGAGTTCGATTCATTTTTTACAGAGTGGCTTCCATAGCTGATGGTGTTTGGGTTGTACTGGGGGTACTAACAAGTTTGGATGCCGACTTCTTGGTTTGGTTGCTCAGAATGGTTTGATATTTGCAATTCCGTTCATTCATAGCTTTCAAGAGTAGATCTCTTTGCTGCATTAATTTTAGCAAATCGAAGTATGTGATATTAGCTCGAGATTTCTTAAGATCATCCACAATGTTGTAATCAATGTTATAAATAGGGTAGGGCAGAGTAAACATACCGGTTTTACCATTCTTAGGTGGGAGTTTACCATTTTGAGTCACCTTCATTGCAATCGGAGGTGTATTATCTTTCTCTGCATAGTTTGCAACTGGAGTACCCTTGGAATCACCACTAGGTCTACCCTTCTCAACAGGAGCTTTGGGAGCGGAAGCCTTCAAAGGATGAACACATTTCTTTGTCTAGTCTACAGGCTTCATCACGCCTGCAAGTGGCCCTTTACTTCATGTGTGGATTTCATTAGTATGGATTTCTGTCGTACTAAATCCTTCTTCGTAATTATTCTCATTTTTATAGAAATCCCATAGTACATTGATTTGAGATTCTTCATCCAAGGGCTCTTCTACTTGGTATTCTTCCTCATTTTCTTGTTCTAGCTCTAGCTACACTATAGGTTCCTCTTTGGTAAGGAGTGATCCGATAAGAGCCAGCTCTTCCGTATTTAAAATCCCTTCATTGGGTGGAGCAAGTAGCACAAGTTGGCCATGACCACCTTCTATCTTCTTCGATAGAAAGGTTTGAAGGATTTTCTGCTGTTATAATCTCCTCCATTCCCATTTGTACTTTCTCTAGAGTTCCTCTTCATATCGATGATTGTGTTTGTCAATTTCTTAATGATCCAATGCAAACCTTCCACATCTGTGGTATCCTTTTCTTTGATCTCAGCCACTTTGTTATCACTCACATTATTCTTCTTGGATGATTGAGAGGCTTTATTTTCTTCGGTTGTATGATGACATGTTGTGAGACTAATCATTTCATTATCGACTTTCACTACATCGATAGCACCCTGTAAGTTTTGTGCATTACTCCTTTTGACCCACATCGCAATAGGGACAAGGAGAGCAGTGATGTAGAATTCCATGAGCAGCTCCTCAGTAGGTCTAGCGTTATCCAGGATTCTGTTGAACAAAGTGTTGAATCAGACGTTAAAATCCTTGACCTTTTCTTTGGCTTCCATTTTCAAATTGGATAGTTCTAAAACTAAGGCCGCAAATGTTTTTTCATCGCCAAACTTGTCTAAAAACGCCTCTTTATAGGCACCCCGTGAAGTGATAAATCCTATTCTCAAGATAAAGTACCATGTGGAGGCCGCACTAATCAAAGTAAAAGGGAATAAGCGACATACTACATCTTCATCGGCTACCCCCAACATGCGCACGGCTAGGAAGAAAGAGTGAATATGGTTATTAGCAGTGTCTCATTGCTCAGGGTAAAATTTAGGAAATAATCTTTATGTATTCTTGGGTAAGGCATGCTGCTACCCAAGTACCGCTACGGCATCCTGAGCGAGCCAGGGAGGGAGTGCTCCCGGAGGAGGTGGGGGTTGATTCCCACGCGATATAAGTTGATTCCCACTTGGAGGAGGAACATTAGCCATATTATGGATAGGGAGGTTCTGGTTGAAGGTTTCTTCGAGGTGTTCTTTATTAGGATTTCCCAAATTCGGCCAGGGATTACCTTTAGAGAGTGGATCCTCAGGAATTTCTTCCCAAGGAGTGTCGATACTTTGCAAGGACTCTAACACAATATCTTCAAGAGAAGGGGTTGCAAATGTCTCTTCGTTTATGGGATAGATCCTTGGCTTTCTTTTAGTTGTCAGAGGTAAAGAGTGAAAGATGGGGAGCTGAGAGAGGGAACGAGCGTAAACCCAAGTAAGTACTCTAACTGGTTGTTCCTGAGTGACAGGATACTCACACAGTCTCTCTTCTTTGGGTGGCCCAAACATGGGACTTAGAGGGATCTCTGCTTCTTCGAAATGAGGCTCTTCCAAATGAGCAGAATGATCTTTTCAACCTTTACGATCCATACATTAATCTTTTCGAATCCATATGCGACATTTATAGATGAAATCATAAAAAGCTGTGGATGGCGGTTTAGGCCCTCCTTCTAGCGCCAATTTGTTGACGCGGCGAATGTTCTCTATGCCAACAAGGGGAACTAACCCAATCACAAACCCCAATTAGATCTTCTTTCATTTGGAATGGCTAGTTCCAACGGGTTTTAAAGGATCCCGTAAACTGTTATAGGTGTTGAAAAATTGCTTCTTGGAGGAAGAATTCAATTAAATCAATAAAAGAAACAGGTAACCTATATGTATTAAATCCTATCTATACTAATTCTACCTACTTATGCTAATATTAAGTATTCTAATCTATCTTGCAGGAGCATAATAAAAGAGATTAAACATCATATATAGATTCCAAGTCCAAATGAATTTACTGAGTTCACAGATGAATAAGGTTGTATTAAATCTTAATTGCAATCTAATTATTCATACAAGAATGCACAATCCTATTCCTACAAATAAAATTGCAACTAATTTTTAATATAGTTTTGAATCGGGGATCGCTCATGAGTTAACCATGATAAAGAATCACATTCAAATAACCAAGACTAGTCATAAGTTGTATCGTTATCAAGCAGCACAAAACAAAACACATTTATATTTATGCCAGAAACAACACCCTGATTCTAAACACATGAAAGAAGAGGAAAATAAATCTAAAAAGGCTCCTTCTTGACCCAAACAGTATTCTTTATTAGCACAATAAATCAAAAGCTGTTCTGCCCAAGAAAAAGTCCTCCCTCCATCTCCGGGAGAAATACTTATTTAGGAAGAAACTGACCCTCTGTATCCCCCTAACCCTCCATATTCCTGGATTATTCAATATACAAATTAAATATACGGATGTAGAATGGTCTGTCAAACTGCTGACACCTTGAGGCTACATTTGCTTGGGCATTTTTATTTTTTGGGGAAAATGAAAGGATGTCGATTAAGAGAGCGTGACTGCATGTCATCTCTCTGCACCTATATGGAGCGGATGTTATTCCCTATCATTTCTTGAAGGAAATTGAAGACACTGCACTCATCATGCCACATTTGGCATGCTTTAAGGTGTATATGGAGGTAAGGACATCTTGATGGATCATGCTGTCATGAGTGCTTCCATTGAACATAGAGCGTGACTCCATTATGCACTATGGCAGTTCATATCCCTTTCTTGTAGAGTATGTCTTTGCAATATTGACATCGGTGGCGTAGAGATGTCGTCTTGATATAAATCGCATTTCTCCATTATCGGGTCCACTCAAACTCGCCTTTCTTCTCTTGATGCTCACCTACGGAAACAGTTCATACTAGCTATGATTATGAGAGAATATGATAGACATGCCCACAAACAAACCTCGTCTTCAGTCAAAGTTTCTATTTAATCTCACAATGCAGAGCAATCGTAATTATTAAGCCGTTGAACCTGGACCATTCATCTTATCAGATTTCCCTTTAAAAACTCGGACCGCAACAATATATCGGGACACATGGGAATACACGGGAAAATCCTCAACTGAACCATAAGGTTAGACTTCAAATACTATGCACCCGGGTCTATAGTTATCGTTAGGTCCGCTCATCACCCCTTCGCATATCACATGTCGCCTTACTTTCGCCAACTACCGATTACGATATGCGATAGGCTAGACCTGAAGATAAATACACTGTGCTTAATATTCCGGCGGGTCCACCATATCACATCGTGCTTTATATATGAACATTGAACTCTGTTGATTGCGATTTGTGATTGGGGAAGCGAACCCAAAAATATATGTGCTGCGGTTAATGATCTCGGCGGGTCCACCATATCGCATCGCGCTTTATGTATGAGCCTCGGGTTCTGCTGATTGCGATATGTGATGCGATCGGTTGACCGTTGGATCATATTCTCTGATCAACAACGGACCCAATAGGATATAGATGTGATTAATTGCATTCGGGGTCTGAAAGGTCATTGCATATCGGATGCAAGAGGGGGATGCATAGTGTGACCGCGGAAATTATGATATTGCGATAGCGATAAAGGCAGGCATAGGGAGATGTATAAAGACCGAAAAAACACAGAAAAGGTAAGTTAAGGATGCTTGTAGAGTATTTCTATTATCAAAGCATTGATATGGAGATAAGGTCCTGATAGAAGGTTTTTGAGGGTTGAGTCCGCAACACCCATAGTAAAGAGTGGGGGTGATTATATGTGCGGGCATAGAGTACCATGAATGTTTATAAGGATTGAGAAAAGTCCCTATGACAACATGAATGAAGGGCTAGATTGGGTTATAAATGAATCATGCCACAGATATTTATTCACGGGGTCTTAACCATTAAGAATTGAAGATTTGACTTGGCAAAGAGTTGAAATCCTTGGGATAAAAACAAATTATTCGGAGAATTATCATTCAGAGAAATGAAAGATCAAACTTCTAGGGGACCCATTCAAATTTGCTTCTAGAGAAAGTTTTAAGAGGGTGGTGGTTGTGGCCACAACACACTATTCATAACTCTAGTCTGAATTCATGTTATCCTCCCTCACATGCCTTGACTCTTTGTATTGTGATCCGCCTGATCAATCTTCTCCCCAAGCTGGTCTTTCACACTCTCTTGATTTTCACGTTGTTGGTTCAAATTGTGATTGGGTACAAGGCAATCACTTTACACAGGCAGCAAGAAAGTGAAGATGCTCTCAATCTTTCTTATTTTTTTCAAGATCCTCTGTATAAAGATTATGCACTTTCATTCTTGGGTGATTATCAATATTGTAATATCCCTCCCTTTAATAATAAATAATAAAT